>MJUU01016249.1:9341-26438 GCA_002080025.1 Modiolus philippinarum | reverse complement strand
TTTTTTTCATTTGTCTTGTAACTTCCCACCTGTACTGTGTCAAGTATGAATGCCGGGGTGATATTCATGCAAAATTCAATATACTTCTACAAAATTTAAATTCATTTTATGCAATTTTCGCTTTTCAAATGATTTGCTTAAACTGTATTTAAGAGCCATATTTCTTGCAATTGTATCTTTACAAGCAGAATTTGCGTTTGGAAGAAATATCATGAACATTGTCTTATTATTTTTCGCCATTTGGAACAAATATACTCAATTTGTAGCATTAGGAAGAAACACTAAAATTTGCTTGTTCCGGTGAGAAATTGTTCTTTAATATATCACCCATTTGAAACAAATATTATGACGAAACTTCTATTTGATTAACGCCAGGTCGGAAACAATTCAGACCGGAAGTATTCCTTTAAAAGCCGCAATTTTGCAAGTCAGATTTTAATCCATTTGCCTTCTCATACATTGTTTGTATTTCTTCTTATTTCAAATCAACAAGGAAAGGAAATGGAGTAAATGTACATGAGACAAAGTCTCTTGACGTTACGCACGGTATTGGTGCGAACTTTGTGTTACGGTTACCTCTTTTGCATTTACTATCGTAAATCATTGAAAATTGAAAATCGAATATTATTTTGCATAAAGATTATTATTTGTATTTGATGTATTATTATTGGTCTGCTTTATTTTTTTGCGAAGAATTTTTCATTTTTCCTTTACAATACTCCGGGATAAGAAGGATTCTAACGTTACTAAACGAACAGCATATACATGTTTAGCTGTGTAATTTTTAAATTTTTATTATACTGATTTTCAATCAACTTTGTGTGATGGATGTCATCTGTCATTCCTTTGTTCCACTTTATTCGTTTTTTCGTCAGATAAAATTTGAAACCTCCAGTGTCCATTTTGCGTTGATGTCTGGTATGTCCAACGTAGGAAAAATGCAGAGATACTAATTACTTTATTTTCTTTATATTAACACCGGTTTATTTCCAGATATTACCAAAATACTTACCATTATTGCATTGTACATGTAGTTGATAAATTGTATCATTTAAAAAAAAAATTGGCGCAATAAAAAAAAATTAAATCGGCTCAAAAGAAAAAAAAATCTTTTTTTTAAATCGGCGCAAATGTTATACACCCATACATTGAAGCCATCAGTGGTCAATTAATAGGTCTGTGATAAAGTTTATCAAACATTGTTACATGTATGTTTATTGTCCTGTCGATTTATTTGTAATCATGATGCGGAAAATGTGCCATAATGCGCGTCTTTGATCACAAAATTCCATCAATTTATTGGCATTGAATATGACTTGTTATTTGTGTTTATCATCCTCCGTCTATTGATGAAATATTTGACGTCCAGGGGTACACTACAAACTAGGCTGTATGACAAACGCGATGACTTCACTTTTCCAATAGTCAACTTCCCTTTTCTTTGTACCAACATAATATGGAGTTTACATTTCTCAACTCATTCGGTACTTAAGGGCCTGTGGTTGATACAGTGACTACGTTGATAGGGTTCGGTTGCTTACAAATAGGCTACTTAAGCAAAGGTTACTTGCCCATAAATTGAGGTCATCACTACAGAAGTTTTACGGTCGACATCACGATCTTGTGGACCGCTATGGGATATCTGTTTCCCAGATGACGACGGATCTTTCTTTTTGCAACTTAAGTTTGTTTGTCCTCAACTGGATTTAACTTTACTACAGGAGTTGAAATGTTCAACACGGCGGGTGTCTTATAAGAAGCAGGAGATGCTTACTCTACCGTTGCACCTAATCTCACCCTTGGTTTTTTTATTGGGTCCGTGTTGTTCATTTTTGTATGTGAGTGTGTCGTCATCTTCTTTTCTGTGCCGTGCTCATGTTGTGTCTTTGTTTCTTTGTTTTCCGACGTTGCCTTTGTCCTTGGATTGTTCGTTTTGGACTGACGGTTCGGTTCTCACTTACTTTGCTTTTTGTGATGTTTGTTAGAGTGAGCGCTCATTTGATTTTATGGGCGAGATGGCTTGAAAGAAATTGCGAAAAAAAAAATCTAGGATCAAACTATTATCAGGACATGAGAAGGCTGCAAAAATAGGATGACATATATGAAGCAAAATATTTAGCATGGACCAAAAAAAAGAGAAGATTGCTTCCAGTTAGATAAAAATAGTCAAGATTACATGAGAAAAATATCAACAAGGATCAGATGTTCATTCCATCCCCCTTTAAAAATGGTTGATCCTTAAGAGATGTTGCTACATTTGCTAGCATAACTCTGAACTTATCTTGAGAATAATTCACTAAAGCCCTATGGAAAATTAAATTTATGACAGTTTGCACATTTCCAATTTAGGCCCGTTCGGCACCTTATACAATTTGAAAACAGCATACCACTGAAAGCTTATATTAAGAGAAATCCAGACTTCCTTATATATATATAGTGCCAGCGAACATTGTGTGTACAATCGGAATGTGACTTTTAGTGTAAAACTGTACATGTAAATCGGGCTTATGACAAAACATCATTTTTTATTTGTGTTATTATGGAATAATCAAAATTGTATATGCACTGGGGACGAAGTTGCATATTGCTGAAATTAAAACATACAGACCACATTTCAAATAAAAATTCAAGAATTTGGGCAGAGGTTCCCCTTAAAATCAATAGGGCCAATGCAAAAACTATGTTCCAGATGGTGGCCATCTTGGATGAGGTACCGACCCACCAAATACATTTTTTGGATGGGGCTACATAAGGACCATTGTGGCTTAGTTTGGTTATTATTGGACTGGTCGTTTCTGAGAAGAAGATCATTGAATGTCTTTTCCATAGCGTCCAATGTTAAAACTATGTTCCCCGCTGGCGACCATGTGGATGAGGTACAGACCTGCCAGATACCTTTCATGGAAGGGACCATTGTGGCTTAGTTTAGAGTTTTACTTGGACTAGTAGTTTCTGAGTCTTTCCCATAGGGTCCAATGTTAAAACTAAGTTCCCTGCTGGGGGCCATCTTCGATTAGGTACGGACCTGCCGGATTCCTTTTTTGGAAAGGACCATCTAAGGACCATAGTGACTAAGTTTTGTTATAATTGGACTGGTAGTTTCTGAGAAGATCTTTGAATGTCTTTTCCGTAGGGTCCAATCTTAAAATTATGTTCCCCGCTGGCGGCCATCTTGGATTAGGTACATGTACGGACCTGCCGGATATATTTTTTGGAAGGGACCATATAAGGACCATTATAACTAAGTTTGGTTATAATTGGACTGGTAGTTTTTTTAGAAGATCTTTGAATGTGTTTACCCATAGGGTCCAATGTTAAAAACTATGTTCCCCGCTGGCGGCCATCTTGGATGAGATACGGACGTGCTGGATACCTTTTTAAAGGGGACCACCCAAGGACTATTGTGACCAAATTTGGTTCCAATTGGCCCAGTGGTTTCAGAGGAGAAGATCTTTGAATAAAGAGTTTACGCCGGACGGACGGACGCCGGACGCCAAGTGATGGCAAAAGCTCACCCTACTAAAAATTAATTACATTTTATATTAACTCAAAGCATAAAAAAAGACCAGAAATTAATGTGATAGTGTGAAAGAGAGATAAAAATTTTTGTATAGAAAATATTTCAGTTATCTTATATTATTGAATAATGTCAAATTTAATTCCGTTATTAGTGCACTTCTTCATGATTTCGGGAAAATAAATCGTTACACATGCAGTCAGTATCGTTTGATTTATATGTTTGTAGGTTAAAGATTATATTTCCTCATACATTGTGTAAAACGGAGAGTGTTTTTTTTCACAATTTTTGTAGTCTTAAAATTTTCGATTCGGTAAATACAAAGAAAGAGAAGATATCTTACTTCGAGTTCAGTTATAACTGTCTATACATTAAGTTCTAAAATATTATTATCGTCTACCCCTTTCAAATAAAAAAATACTATGGATATTGTAAATTTAATTTCTGCAGATGGCCATTTCAGTATCTTCAGTGCAGATCAAATCAATACCTTTAGTAGACCTTAAATCGAAATATATGCAGTAATTTAACTAGACGCAAAAAAAAAACAAAACAAAAAAAACAAAACAAAAACAAAACAAAAAACAACGCACTCGGTCCTATCCCGGAAAATCAACTCCATGGTCACTAGTCTAATCTATTGTAGGCTTTGCATGCTTCGTAAATATGTTTGAAAACACAAATTAATGATAATTTTCTGTAATGTGGATATCTTATTGCATACGCATGCGAATGATTTCATATTAAGAAACTGTGGTGAAACTGACAATATGTCCTGAAAATATTAAAGAAATAACTCCAGCAATTTCTACTTGGTCTGAATTATCAGCCCCTTATTTTTCAAGAGTTAAAATGTATCGAAATTACATTGACGGTCATAAAAGTTTGGTACTAAACAATACAAAAACACAAATTTCATTGAAGAAAGTCAGTCAAAAAAGACAATATAATATTCATTTTGTTCGGCGGAGAAAAATTCAGACGGAATTCGATTTCCTCAATCTATTTCGATTCTTTTTTTTTCAAAGAAATAATAGAATCAATTCTAATGATCGACTGATATTGATTTTGTTTCAATTTATGCCGATCTACTAGATTTTGTTTCTGGCAAAGAACATAATTGGTGACTTGAATTACTTTATGAATATTTTTGAATTGATTTCTCTTCAAAAAAAGTATTAATTTTATCCTAGATATATTCTTGTAATAAACTTCAGTTCTAACGCGAATGACTAATGCAAGCGTCGTCGCGATAAAAGCGTCCACGTAACCACTTATGGAACAGTGGCGACGTCATACGGACGATATTACGTGAATGCTTTCCATTGATATAAATATATTATTTTCCTCAACTGAAAGAAAATTTGAGAATCCAACAATTGATACAGCAGTTGACAAATACAATTCTTCTTACTTGAAAGACAACTTGAGTAACCTATTGTGCATAAAGTTGTTGACAAGTTATAAATTCCCCTTACCTGAAAGACAATTTGAGAAACCAACAGTGGGTAAGGTTGTTGGCTAGATATAATTTCTCCTTACCTGAAAGACAACTTGAGCAACCAACTGTGCATAAAGTTGTTGACTAGATATAGATTCTCCTTACCCAAAAGACGACTTGAGCAACCAACTGGGGGTAAGGTTGTTGACTTGATATAAATTCTCCTTACCTGAAAGATGACTTGAGCAACCAACTGTGGGTAAGTTTGTTGACTAGATACAAATTCTCCTTACCTGAAATACAACTTGAGCAACCAACTGTGGGTAAGGTTGTTGACTAGATATAAACTCTCCTATGACTTTATTCATTATATCCTGAGGTGGGAAGAAATCAGCTAGAAATGTAGGTAGAACACGAGTTATCACCCTTGCTTCATAAGGATAACCTTTCTTTATTCTGAAAATTAAACATTTACTTTTCATAATAATTCTCAACATTCAGGAAATTATGCCCTTTGGCATGCTAGAGATACTCAAACTTATTAACTAGTTTAATTATTTTTGGAGGGGAAAACATAAAGACCACGTAGACCGTGTTTGTTTCAATTTGGCCTGTGTATTCTGATACATGAATCTAAATCTCCCACATGGTTCAACATTAAATTATGTTCCTTGCTCTTTAACAATCTTGGACAAGGTATAGCCTCCAAGGAAATAATTTTTATTTGGGTAGAACAGAATGGGCATTGTGACTAAATTTGATTTCAAATGGCTCAGTGACTTTATATTGAAGATTCCACAAGTTTAATGTAAATTTATGGTCCATAATGGCAGTCATCTTGGTTAAGATCTTGACATGCCAGAAATAGCTTTCAAGAGAAAACTTCAAGGGCCACCCTGAGTAAGTTTGGATACAACTGCCCAAGTAGGTTCCAGAGAACTAGAGCTATCCATGAAAAGTGAATCAGTTCTGGAAAACTCCGAATTCAATAACGTTACTGAATTTGGTAACTCTGCCTATATTTTCAACCAAAAATTGGCAAAAATTTGAATTTGATATTTGTAAATATTTTTTTAATAATTTGTTCGCTATACAGTGTAAACAACATGTATATAAATTTGTATTAAAATCTGTAGCCAAAGAAGAAAGTTTTACTATGGTTACCAAATTCGGTAACTCATGAGATAAGGGTTTAAATAGGGATATCTCATGGGTCCTCCAGTTAAAGCCTTGTCATTTTGTTTTCCATAGATGGATTTTGATATCCGTAGGCAGAATTTTATAAAATCATGTATTTTACATTTTGAAAGTATTTTGAGAATGCCATTTTTTTTGTAGAAAGTGCCAAAAGTTGAAACATTGCAAAGTTACCAAATTCAATAACCCTAAAGTTACCAAATTTGTTAACAGTTACCAAATTCAATAACGTTATTGAATTCGGAGTTTTCCAGAACTGGTATAACAGCCAATAGTCAGCAGACATACACAATGTGATCATAAAAGCTCCATTTAGTTCACACTATATCAGGTAAAAAACATTATGAATTGTTTAGCAAAGAATAAACCCATGACACAAACCACTTAGAAAAATTTTCATTACCAATCTAAACTTGGGACAAGATCTTTCAAAATATAAATTGAAGAATTAAAGCCTTCAAGAACAATTTAATGAAAACAAAACCTGTCGCCGAATGGCAGCCAAATATACCCCCCGCTCATTGAACCCTGAATCAATATGGTAAGTGCAAATTTAAGTTGGTGTGGACACAATACAGGTGCAGACACAATACAAGTATGGACACAATGATATAATCTTCAAGAAAGAACTTTTCACAAGGTTTCCAATGTTATACTCTGTTGAAATCAGACAAATATAAAATTCACTTTTGTTTGGCTTATTTAATATTTTACACAAAAATCATAAGCATTAGAGAAATTTCATTACAACAGTTTGAAAACAACTTCTCAAGAGGATAAGAATGAAAATAAAGGGCTACGCGGAGCGCAGCATGATACGACCGCAGCATGTCGACCACTAAAATTTGAACAAGTGTAATATAAAGTGAATGTGAACACAGTAACTATATGGACACAATAAGGAGACTGAAACAGTAATTAGCTGGACACAAACTAGAAATTAGTCCTTTTGATGCCAGAGAGCTCACAATCTGTAAGAGATATTCTAAATCTGTTGACGTACTACTGCAGTTTACATCAGGAGGAATAAAAAAAAAACTTTTAAATCCAATGAGAAATAAAGATTTAGCATATTTTGGAAAATTGCCATTTTGGCCTCTTTGACCCCTTATAGCTTAGAAACGGTAAGAGATGTGCAAAATCTATTACAACAAGAGGAATCCAAAGAAGATTCCATTGAAATCCGATCAGAAATAAAGAATTTACATGTTTTTGAAAATTGCAATTTAATCCCTTTGACCCATTACAGCTCGGAAACTGTCAGAGATACGATAAATCTGTTGACATATTACTGAAAGCTTAAGACAGGAGGAATCTAAAGAAAAAAATCCCATGGAAATCTGATGAAAAATAAAAATTTAACGTAATCTCCACATTTGTAATTTTGGACCCTTATGGCCCCTCAAAGCTCCGAAAGGAAACATGTTATCAGATATCTAATAGTTAAACACCATATTAATTTTTCATAAGGTATCCATTGAAAAAAAATGCATCAAAATCGGATTAGAAATAAAAAAATAAAATTTTTGAGATTCGCCCCTTTTGGGCCCTATTTATCTCATGAACGGTTCATGGGACATGAAATCCGTTGCCATACCACTGATTGGAAATTTTCTCAGGAACACACTGAAAGAAACCCCATCAAAAACTGATGAATAATAAAAATTCTACAGCCAATTATGTGAATACACCCGATTTTTCCCTTTTTGGCCCCTTTTTTAAAAACGGGAGGGGCCACAAAATCCAAAACCACTCAAAGCCTTCCTTTTGTGCCAAGGAACATTGTGTTAAAATTTCATAAGAATTGATCAACTGGAACTTAAGTTATTGACCAAAAACAAAAGTGTCTACAGACGACGACGACAACAACGAGGACAACGACAGCACCATACCATTACACGACCTCAAAATTTTTTTTGCGGTCGCATAAAAAGTGTGTCTCTCCAACAGTTTGATTTCACACTATCTAGGCTTTAAATTATTTAAATTATTTAAAAAAGATCATTGCAGAAGGAATCAACAAAGCTCAAAGTCAAATTATCTCCCCTTCCTGGGTTCGTACAGTTATTACATTCCTTCATGCACATCTCCATATAGTGTCCTGCCTTTGTTTA
Source organism: Modiolus philippinarum (assembly GCA_002080025.1). Taxonomy (NCBI): domain Eukaryota; kingdom Metazoa; phylum Mollusca; class Bivalvia; order Mytilida; family Modiolidae; genus Modiolus; species Modiolus philippinarum. The sequence goes on along the minus strand of MJUU01016249.1, from coordinate 18,169 downwards.
AAGTTTTATTAAAATCCTTCAAGTGGTTTAAGAGGAGTTGCGCTTACGAGGTTTATACCCATACATAGGGAATCAACGAAAAGTCAAAGTCCAATTATCTCCCCTTCCTGGTTTCCGACAATAATTATATTCCTTCATGCACATCTCAATACAATGTCCTTCCTTTGTGTAAAGTTTCATCAAAATCCTTCCAGTGGTTTAAGAGGAGTTTAGCTTATGAGGTAACCCAAACATAGGGAATCAATGAAAATTCAAAGTTAAATTATCTCCCCTTCCTGATTTCAAACAATAATCATATTTCTTCATGCACATCTACATATACTGTTCTTCCTTTGTCTAATGTTTCATTAAAATCCTTCAAGTGGTTTAAGAGGAGTTGTGCTTACGAGGTACCCCATACATAGGGAATCACAAAAAAGTTAGAGTCAAAATTATCTCCCCTTCCTGGTTTTCGACAATGATTATATTCCTTCATGCACATCTGCATATAGTGTTCTTCCTTTGTGTAAAGTTTCATCAAAATCTTTAAAGCGGTTTAAGAGGAGTTGCGCTTATGAGGTAACCCATACATAAGAAATCAACGAAGTCAGTTGAATAACCTCCCCTTCTTGGTTTTGGACAATAATTATATTCCTTCATGCACATCTCCATAAAGTGCCCTTTATTTGTGTAAAATTTCATCAATATCCTTCAAGTGGTTTAAGAGGAGTTGCGCTTACGAGGTAACCCATACATGGGGCATCAACGAAAAGTCAAAGTCGAATTATCTCCCCTTCTTGGGTTCCAACAATAATTATATTCCTTCATGCACATCTTCATATAGTGTCCTTCCTTTGTGTAAAGTTTCATCAAAATCCTTCAAGTGGTTTAAGAGGAGTTGCGCTTACGAGAAGTGTGGACAGACGGATGGACGACAGACAGGGTGATTCCTATATACCCCCCAAACTTTGTTTGCGGGGGTATAAATATTCTTTATAAAAATTTGTTAGCTCTTATCACGAAGTGGGGGTGGGAGCTGATTTGATACCCCTAGTGTCTGCCTCAGCTTCCAGTTATGTACAATGGTTAAATTTCATTCCCCTTATTGACCATCATCGACCATAATTGTATGCCTGATGCACCTTGGGATGGTAGCTATGTTTTCGTATTAGAAAAGTAGGGGTGTAACGATACACCTACCTCACGGTTCGATACATATCACGATACTAGGGCTACGGTTCGATGCATTTCGATACGATTCATTCTTGCATCATGTTTATCAGTGACACCTAGGAAGATGACAATATTTATTCTATGATGTGTATATAATTAATGTTAACTACTTTAAATGTAAATTGTACCAGTTGATTTAGCATATTTCAGTGTTTTTCTATTGTAAGAAGTAATCCAGTGATTTGTTTACTCCAACAACTATAGTTCTGATACTTATAACTCATCTCAGATCTTTATTATTTAGTGATTTTTAGCAAACTCAAACTGGAAGTGTAAGAAAATCTAAGTAATTGTAAATAATCCTCTCTGTTCAAAAGCTGTCTGAGATATATAAGCTCTGAACCTTCCTTATTTGAAGCGAACTAAAAAACTACGGTCGGCAAGTTTGATTTTTTTACACGCCCGTAGTTGGTTTTGTTCGTTACTGTGCTTTAGCGGTAATAAGTCATACCGCTAAAACCGGAAGTTTACATTAGAGTTGTTTCCTCCAACAAAACGAAGACTTTCAGCTTATGTTGCCAACTTCTCGTGAATATTTTGACAGTTATGTAACATAGGCACGTTTATAGTGGAAAAATGTTATTTGCATTGACTACGCTGCATATCAAAGGTCATTTTGTCTGCGGTTGAGTTGTTAGCTTTCGTTTGTAACATACTGAACATTCCGGATCGAAACCGAATCGAAATACGGGTTTAAAGAACCGAAAATCGAACCGAACAAAAAAATCGCGGTTCATCGAAACTTCGGTGAATTGTTACCCCCTATAGAAAAGTATGTTGTATTTTGCTCAGATCAGTCAAGTGTCTTGTTTCTACATAAATTTCTACACATCGAATAATTAAAACATGTCATTATAAAAATACCAAATTTGATTGATTTTGTTCTCCTACCTTACCATTCAAACATGTACCATAGATTTTAATTGGTTTTGTCTAACAAAAGAGTAACAAAATGACAATAACTAATCAGCAACTTAACAGATCTCTCAATTCAATATATTTTTACTAGCTGTGTAATAAATGTAACATGTGAAGCATGTCATGCCCATCCTTCCTGATGACACTCCTGTTTTTACGGGTTCATTACAGGTTTATTAGTGCTTTATTTTTTTGTAGTGTTCACATTATGTTCTGTTTATTTGTCTTCCTTGTTTACGTTCCCTCTCTGTATGTGATTCTTCTTTATCCATGTATCCTGGATTTAGGTTCTTGCTTCGGTATTTATTTGGAAATTCACCTATATAGAAGGCAAGCAAATTAGTATAACATGTTACCAATTTATTCCTTTACCTATCAAATAAGACAGTCACTCTCTCCATGGCTAATATCAAAGATTCTGGATCCTGATAAACTACATCAAAGTTGTAGGCACTTGTCTTCTTGGATGTGTCTCTAGGTACAGGACTATACTGGTCATATTGCTTACCTACAAATACAATAAAATAGGTAATATATCTAGGTATGGGCTATACTGGTCATATTGCTTACCTACAAATACAATAAAATAGGTAATATATCTAGGAATGGGCTATACTGGTCATATTGTTTTCCTAGAAATAGAAAAAATACAGGGCTATATTGGTCATATTGTTTACCTGGAAATAGAACAAAAACAGGGCTATACTGGTCATATTGTTTACCTTGAATATAAAAAGATTGGAGCAGCCAGAAATTAAAGCTAATCCACTCACTTGTAGCAATTCAATTTTCAAATTCAGTTTAAGTTTAAAAATATGAACAGAGTAACTATATTATCCTGAAAGAGCTACAAGACTCTCCAAGATATACCCAATGACCTAATATGACTAATGCACCACATGTAGTATCTCAAAAATGAACCAACCAGTGTCACTGAAGCATAAAATGTAGGTCAGTGTGACCCAATTATCATCTGAAGCAGCATCACTCTCCAAGACGCATCCACTGACCAAAGATGATTGATGTGCCACATTTATTTTGTCAGATATGAACCTTAAAACAAACTTTAACCTGAGGTGGAATGAACAGATGGACACTCGGACAGACGGGGAGATGCTGTATTATCTCCCCCAAACTTTGTTGGGTAAGGAGATATTAAAAAGGTAATATATCTAGGTACAAGGTTATACTGGTCATATTGTTTACCTGAACACATGACAAATTTAACACTATACTGATTATATTGCTTATGTACAAATACAATAAATACCTCATTTAGAAAGGTGTTTACTAAGGGACCGACCATTTAACCTGAAGGAGGGGGGTATGTTTTTTTTTACTGGACAGAAATTTTTTTTCATGCTCTGTGCGAAAAAATTTATTTATTTTTATACGACCGCAAAAATTTTTGCGGTCGTATANTGGAATGGTGTTTACTAAGGGACCGACCATTTAACCTGAAGGAGGGGGGTATGTTTTTTTTTACTGGACAGAATTTTTTTTTCATGCTTTGTGCGAAAAAATTTATTTATTTTTTTCAAGTGTATCAACAAAATATTTTTTTTTCAAAATTAGCATTATTTTTGGGGCAGGAAGCCTCCTTCAGAAATTTTTTTTTCATCATTTTGGCAGCCAAAATATTTTTTTCACTTAAAATCAGCTCCAAAATATTTTTTTAGAAAAAACCATAGCCCCCCACTTTCAAGTTAAACATGTGATAAAAACAGGAATCAATTAAGCTCCATGTAATTTGTATTATCACATCAAGGGAAAAATTAGTTCAAAAGACATAAGAAGCTACACTTCCATTGCATTTGTATCAGGAAACAGTGTATCCATGGTAACTGCTAATATTTGGACTTTGGAATTTTCTCAAATTTATAGTTCCTGTTTATTCCTCCTTTAATTGTATTATTTTTTGCTACATCAGAACTTTTCAACTCCTGGTAAATGGATATTTTACCTTATCTAAAGTTTTAAAATTTATAATATAAACATACTGCCCACTAATGAGGGTGTTATGGTAGATTATCACATGAAGAAAAAAATTAACACCCGAGACGAAGTCGAGGGTGTTAATTTTTTTTCTTCATGTGATAATCTACCATAATACCAGAATCAGTGGGCAGTATGTTTATATTATACCTAATGGTTTGACTTTGTAGGTTTTAAAATATACAAATAAACAGTAGGACAGTTGTGCATTTTCGTCTTACATATATATACAAAAAGTGTATATATGTTGTATGGACACCAATATTTTATGAAAGTTCATTGTTTCAGACTTTATGACATTTTTACTTATAAGATAATTATGACCATGGAATATGAAATAAATCATCATGATAATTCAAATTTAATTAACCAGCTTTAACAATAAACATGAACAAGAGAAGGGGCAGTCGGAAACAACAGCTAATCCCCTCGCCCGTTTATTGAATGTTTGTCTAGTATTATAAGCACTCAAGGAAGTTGTACCATTCAATATCTGGCTTGTTCCTTAAATCTGAGCCAGTCATGCAAGAAATGTAGTGACCTTATTTCAATCAGGAGCCTCATACCTAAAGCATATGCATCTACTGATGAAAGATTAATCTTCTGGAAGTTGTAGTTTCTAAAATCTAGGCTGTAACACAAACTTTATCCTAAGTCACTCATGCACGAAATGTTGGTCAAACTGACCTAATTTTTATCTGGAGCTTTGTAACTTTACAAGATGCATCAACATACAAAATATTATTCTTCTATGAGTTGTAGTATCTAAAATCCAAGCTGTAACACAAACTTTAACCTAAGTCACTCATGCATAAACTTTAGGTCAAAGCAACTCAATTTTCATCTGGAGCTTCCTAACTTTACAACACACCTCTACATACAAAATATTATTCCTCTACAAGTTGTAGTATCCCAGATCTGGACTCTTACAAAAACTTTAACCTAAGTCACTCATGCATGAAATGTAGGTCAAATCCACCTATTCTATATATCAACCTCAAGTACTCTTCAAGATGCATCCATGGACAAAACATTGTCCATCTACAACTTGTTATTCAAAAGATATATGGTCTTAAGTTTGAACAGATGGACGGACGAACGGGTAAAACGCTATATCCCCTCCCAAACTTCTTTGGGCGAGGGGATAATAAAGATGTGTTAAATTTAAAGTTAAGGTTGTGTCAACAAATTTATTGCAGATGAAAATGAAAATCAACATTACAATATGTTTGGCATCATTGGATAAGTTGCAACATTGTTCTGAAATCTGTTGATTACGCTTTGAGCGGCATTATTAGAATAACTATATGTCGGACCAGCACTAGAATTAGCTGGAGTATTAACAGCAGAACTTGAAGTTGTAGATATAACAGTATTATTGCCTGGCAAATTAATGTTTTCAAGAGTAAAGTCATTCTCAAATAACGCTTGAATCTCCGGTGACAAGAAATCAATGTCTGGATAATCCTGTACATTCTGAATATTACTACAAGTAGGTTCCTTAGGTGCCACAGATACAGTACTAGTAGCAGCACATTTTTTATTCTCATTTAAGTTCCTGGTACAATCGTTTGTTAATGTTTTACCGATACAATCAGATATTTCTCTCTTCTTTTTGTCACTCAACCTACTAGAATAGTTTTCAATAGATAATTCGCTTTTATGCCCCGACACTCTCATAATATGACGTGATGCAATCCCAGCTTCATCCATCTCGGTAATGGTTGTTGCACGGATCGAGTGATTAGTATATATTGTCGATAATTTAGCTAACTAGTTTTTTCCTAACGGTGCCCTTGTATACCAGTACTCTTCTTGCTCAAAACTATCACGTGGTTTTTGCCAAAACGCTTGATTCTCTGGATGCATCTTGCTTAAATATTTTTGAAATGATGCTACAGGACACACCAGGTCACCTGGACGTTCGTACATTCTGCCCTCTCTGATGGTGTCGTTTGGGTCATCTGAAGCAGTATGGTTCTTATTATTTTCATCCTGGACCTAAAACAACAAATAATATGCTTTTTTTATAATAATACTGACATTTTTTTTAACGCTGGAATATAATGAGGAGTATATACTCAGTATAAAGTGTGAAGTAATCTCATGTGCATTTGCTTGTACTCCATATTCTCTAACATAATTATGCAATGGGGAATGTGTCAGACACAATAAATAATTAATTCAAATACTAAAATTGAAGATACATGTACATTTTCTTGTCTTGACAGGTCAATAATTTTGCTTTTGTCCATTTCATATTTGCAAGTGTCCTGCTTATTTTCTTTCATTCTTTCAGGTTTTTATGCTGAATTATTATAAGTAAATAAGATTTGACTATGTATAATTATAAACATAAGTGACAGTCACTGACAGTAAGATGCTCTGTAAATGATGTGCATCTGCATGTATAGTGTTTTATGATGTTGTAAAAAAACATGGATTCATCCAAACTTACATGAATTATCTACATCTGGTTTGATTTTATATCATGCATTGGATTTTTTCAATGCTACATTTAAAAAAAAATTACCTGCATAACAAATTTTCTGCCACTGCCGTCTGTTCCTATAGTGAAAGTATCCCTCGTCATTTTCCGTAGGTTTTCACGCCCTCGTCTACATAAATATACATCATTACATCAAACCAGCATTTGTTTATTAATCCAACTGGATTCCTGGGATTTAACGCCAAACCATCAATATCATACGGTTTTATCATATCTTCATTACAAATTGAGGGTTTATGAGTAACTCCACCTAGTCCCTTTTTCTTCAAATCTGCAAGAACTGCAGAAAAAAACACTATTTGACTGCATAAAACAGTTATCACTTTTGAGATCAATATTTGACTCCTTTAAATGTTTTGAAATTCCATACTTTACTAATGTCAATGAACTCTTTTTCAACATTTCTCCACCTTTTTCCCTCAATGTATCATAGAAAAGTCTAAGTATTTCATCCAATTTTGTTTTTCCGAACGGCATTTTCACCCCTCTGTGTTAGAAACTCTCGTAACAGCTTTACAGACCGACGATTGACAGTCCTTTTTGTAGATTTACTGTCCTTGTCTTCCAAAAGGGCAGTAATATTTTCTTCAGTGACATCTGCGAATGCCATGAATTTGCAAAAATGCAACTGCTTCTTGTCATCTGTCAACAACAACAATGGCGACAGTATTGAAAACTCCGTTACAAATCGGAGAAAGTGCGTGCAATTTCCAGAGCAGGTGTTAATTTTGCAGCGGGTGTTAATGTTTGGCATAACAAGGACAAAATAGGTTTTCCAAAACATTAATCATATTAATACATTTGATTGGGCCAATGAAATGGCTAGATTTTTCCATAAAGTATAATAATCTGTATTAACACGTGTGTGCGAGATTTCTGTGAAGTTGGTTAATTTTAGTTGCCAACTCCTGCAACTTTGATTAAAACATATATATTGAGTGTAATACCAGGTTAACACAATTATTGAATATTAAAGATATTAAAGATGCAGCTGTTTAAAAAAATAACATTACCATCAGAACATATTGTGCTTGTATAGGTAAATTTGATGAAAATAACAAAGAGTTCCGAATGTAGTGTTGCCTAGTCGGAGCGAGAATACATACGAGATGTTACCAACTTCAAACTAGTTGCTAATCTCTGTTATCTATATGTATCTGTAATTACTTATGGCATTCAACTGAAGTTCATAATTGTTCTTCTAATTTTTTTTATTTGGAAATTAAGTACAATATAGGCCAAGCAACTAGAAATCAAATTACAAATAATACACTAATAAACATGCAGTGGCTGTAAGCACAAAAATCCCTATAAAAAGATCCAAATTGTATGATCTACCAAGTGTATTCTTCACAGCTGATTTGTACGTGAGAGCTAGCACAAATTATACAGACTCTCATTAGACATACTAATCTCCATGACCACCTTATTAATCAAGGCTTCAAAAAATTCTGTCTCATACGGTAAAAAAAGTTCTTTAATAGATATCAGTCTGATGTGGAAATATTTGAAGTTTTGGTCAGAATTTTATTCAAGATTCTTTTTTTACTAAATACTGGGATGATCATTTTTTAACTGTCTATGATCTTTCAATGGCAATTGCTGTCGAGTTGCTACTGGACACCACCGCAATAGAAGGCTAGGTTTTGCTAGCCATAAACCGGTTAAACCCATCATTTCTTTTGAAATGTCTGTGCAAAGTCAGGACCATTGCTGTCAACAATTTTGCCGGTGGTTTTCACCTGATTTGTCTTTTTGTCTCATGGACTTTGGCTCAACCACTCTTTTTGCTAATTTTTTTATTACCCCCTCTACTGTTCATTCAGTTTACCCTTACCAAACCAATAAAATGAGAAATGCACTTTGCGGTTTAACAGGAANTCTGAAAGCTTAGATCAAGAGGAATCCAAAGAAAAAGATCCCATCGAAATCCGATGAAAAATAAAGATTTGACATATTTAGAAAAATTGCAATTTTGGCCCCTTTGACCCCTCGTAGCTCAGAGACGGTAAGAGCTACACAAAATCCGTTGACATATTGCTGAAAGCTTAGATCAAGAGGAATCCAAAGAAAAAAATCCCATCGAAATCCGATGAAAAATAAAGATTTGACATATTTAGAAAAATTGCATTTTTGGCCCCTTTGACCCCTTGTAGCTCGGAAACGGTAAGACCTACACAAAATCCGTTGGCAT
>MJUU01016248.1:1185-78345 GCA_002080025.1 Modiolus philippinarum | reverse complement strand
TACCTGACCAAAATTCCATGGTTTGGGCCAGTTTCTCCAGGCAGACCCTATCCATATAAAGCCTTCTTCACTCAGTATATATTCTTGTCTTTCTTCTTCTTTCTCCATGTACACAGTGTCATCTTATAAAATAACCTTTCATTTTAATTAAATTAAAAATTATCTATGAATTTGTTTTTTATCCATTAATTGCATAAACGTTCTTTACGACACTGTCTCTAAATTTATTTTTTTTTTTAATTTATATGAAGACGTTCTTTATGACACTGTCTCCCGAGTGGGAGGCTATATTGTTAAAATTAGATGCGATTTGATAATTCAATTTCTAGTTTTATAAAATCAATGTCAAACCCTATCATAAATGATATTGATAACGAATTGTCTCTACAGTAATAATTACCCAGTGGCTGTCAGGAAACCTATGTTTCCTGGAATAAACTCGGCTTTTCAACAGCAAATGAGAGTTCTTCTACAGCAAATGAGAGTTTTTCTACAGCAAATGAGAGTTTCCTTGAAGAAATATATAAAAAGCCCAGAATCCATTTAGTTCGGGAGCTAAACCAAATTTCCTGTCTGCAAAGATGAGTTTCTTCAGAGAAACCCGACTTTTCTCTGCAGAAACGGGTTTCGCTATCGGGAACCTAGGTTTTCCTGCAAATTTAAGTTTACTGTGAGATATACATACTTATCAAATCAACCAGTTTCCTTTGTCAATCGTGCTTGTATTTGTCATTTAAATAATTGAATATACGCTGTATATTTTCACTGAAATGAAATAGAAAAAATACAAGGACGAAGGACGAAGGAAAACCTCAATCCCAGGAAAACCTCCATCCCTTTCAGATTCAAACAATATATGATGGAAAGGGCACATAGGAGGGCTATTTATCAAATATAGTCAAGTATATAATCTGCAACTCCCTGTGAACTATAACAGTTTTGATCAGCCTACTCGGTAGTTCCTTTGTGGAAATTTATTCGCCTTCTAAAACCCCTCTGTCAGAGGAAACATTGGTCAAGTTTAAGAAATTCAATGGATACTTAGCTTTGTATGTATTACTAACAAGAACTTACATTTGCAGGACACTTGAGCTTTGTATGCATTTCTGAGTATAGAAACTCATATTCGCTAAAGGAAAGTCGAGGTGAGTTTCCTGCCCTAAGTCTCCTTACTGCAAAACCGGTTTTGCTGAGCAAAATCGAGTTTCTCTATATTTTGGTTAATTTCGATTGCAAACATCCGATGAAACTTCATGAACCAAAATAATGTAAGATTAAGGCATCTTAGATATATAACTATTTTAGGTCCCATTGGTTTCCGTCAATTTACCTGTCAATAAAATACATTGTGGCGCAAATGAAAAAACTCACTTCTTAAAAAATAGGCGCAAAAGCAATACCTTTACACCATGGATTAAACAACATGATTATCCGCTTAGGATTTTCCGTCCTTGTAATATCATTTTCACCCTTCTGCTTAGTCACAACAAACAATCTATAGTATCCAATGAAGGCATCCGGTGGCGAGGTTATATTTACTGATACTGAGGTAGGTAAACTGCCTTCAAGTGTTGCTGATACACTCCATGATCGTCCTATATCGGTTGTTTTATCAGTAGAGTGTAGGTTCAGAGGAAATCGAACTAAAGTTCCTTTGCTATCTCTTGGCTGTGTACCTGTTGTGAATATGATAAAAATAGTCGATATAAGGATAATCAAATCTTGATACCGCTATTACGCTATATCTATGCACAAAACAATAGATCTAACATAATTCAGAGCCTATATGAATTGTTATTTAAGTCTTTATGTTTCAGTTCATATTTCATCTAAAATTGCAAAAAGGGTTGTGGCAATACAAATCAATAAAACACTAAACATTCAATACAAATTCAACGTGAAATGAAAAGATATAAATACATCATTGGTCTCCCGTTCTCGGTTCTATCGGGTGTTGATGGGTTTAAAACAAAACTTAATCTTTAATTTTTAGAAATAACTTGACTATTAGAATAGAAGCAGATATACAAATACTGTAATACAATTTTGATAAAATTCTCAAAACTGGATTTAATTCACAGTGAAGAGGGAATGACATTCATCTTCGGCAATTTTGCATAATTTACATCTCTACTGTAATATATCTGCCGTAAAAAATCAAAGGTTATCGTGTTTAAAGTAAAAAGAGGTTTATAAGCAAAAATATTTCTGTTCAAAATAACAACATAGTGCACAGAAATGCTACATGAATAACAAAGGGTGTATAGGTTTTAAGAACCCTTACCGTATGCTAGTTGCAGCATCACCATGTCATTTTCAGTGTTAATCTGTCTATCAAAAGTTATATTTAAGGAAAATTCTTGACCTCTGCGGAGAATGATGGCATCTTTTCGTTCAAATTCTTCCGTTTTGTGAAGCTTTTCGTTATCTGCATGAGTGCTGACATCCTTAACTACCAGCGCTTTTTCAGCTGAAATAATCAAAAGTCATCATATGAAAAATCGTATGCATGATATACATTGATATCAACAAATTTGAAATTATTTCAAATAATACGATACATAATAATGATATATATATAGAGATATTGTAGGATATAAAATTTAGGAAGTCTTTAGATGAGACAATAGAGGAATGTATTTCATAAATGTTTTAGGTAAGCTGCCTATTATTTCAAAATATAACTTACTGAATATCCTTAACCATAAAGTTATTTTTTTATCTACATGTGTTTAAATATTGTGATGACTAGATCGGATCGGAGAAGAGAGCCAGGATTTATTCAATCATACCTATGTACATATTTAATATCTTACCTCTGTCTATATAGAAATCATTTACTTTCAATATCTAAAAATTCAATTGTAATAGAAGAGATACTCAGCAAATCAACTGATACTAGATTGTATCTCAGTAACCACTCTTATATTTCAGTTTTGAGTTACCTCCCTTAGCAACAATTGATTATCCTGGGAGTAATAATTTCTCTGTCAATCAAATATCAAGTGCATATAAGTTTTTTTTATTTCATTTTATATTTCATTTGAGAGGGAACTTTCTATACTTTGGTTACATGTATTTATTCTGAAACTTAATGTTAAACAGAAAAAAAGAGTCAAAATTCGATAGGTATTTACTGTTATCCTGTTTTTGTAATTTTACGAATTTTAATGCCGGATTAAAAGTATTTCAGATGTCGTGCAATTTTATTTTAAAGGGAACCAACAGTTTTGTATGCAGCCATCATCTTGATTTTGTCCCTATAGAGCTGTCGTTGTCCTGACTATTTCTTTCCCCAATTCAAAGGATACCCTTTCACTCTGTTGCTATCTTAATGCATTACATACATTTCTTTTCCTCCAAGATGTCATTATTTTCTTCATCTTCGTCATCTGTCAGTATATTTACCCTCCCTCTTGGTACGTCTGCGAGTCTGGATCGGCGCCTTAAATGAAATGAGAAATATAAAGAGGATCGAAAAGAAAAAGATAAAGAAAAAAATCAATTGTAGACAAACGTACAGTACGTAACCATACATTCAGACGCACTTGACCAAGAAATCTGAGGCTGTCAAGTGCATTCAATTTAACAATGTGTAGGACCAAGAAATCTGAGGCTGCCAAGTGCATTCAATTTAACAATGTGTAGGACCAAGAAATCTGAGGTTGTCGAGTGCATTCAATTTTACATGTCTTTACGCCTCTGTTATAATTTTTGATTAAGTTCAAATCTTCATTGAGTTGTTGAGACATGTATGAGGGGGAGCCGGAGGGAGTCTCATACCGGAATCCCGACTTTATTTTTTTTTCTGAATCCCGAAATCCCGAACTACAAAAAACTTAAAGACTGATCAAATCCCGAAATCCCGGGCTTAAATAAAAAATCCCGAAATCCCGAGCTTAAAAACATTTTAATTCCGACATCCCGAAAATGGGCCCCTCGTATATATTAGATTTCGTTTGTACTTCAGAAACAGAGGACAATGTCCATTGAGACTCGAATCGGTGCTCAACTTACACAAAATTCTTACGTTGTACCAAAAAGTAAACGGTGGATGTAAGAAAGAACTGTGGTTAAACTAATTTTTTTCTGAGCATGCTTTGAACACGGAAGTAATGCAAAGCTGCATTTTCTTTTTATCTCAGTCTGTTCATTTTTCTTACAGACAGTAACCAACGAAAAAATGCATAATACAATACTCTAAGATATTTTAATGCTACCCTATTCCAAAATATTTTTTTTCCATCCGTTTGTTTGTACTTATTTTAAAAATATGCGGAAATACATATATTTACACACAATATACAAGCACTTAAATTAAATCGTTCACTTTAAAATTCCACTAATTCTTTACAGTAATTACATTCATTTGACGTTGATATACTTAAGACCAGAGTTTATTTCAATTTGTGCAGACAAAATGAATTTAAATATTTAATAATAAGACAAGTAATTGTATACTTACATTGTAGTAAAGAAATGGAAATGTTTACTTCCGTGCTTTACATATTTGTAGTACAATCTAAATTTAGATACTTATTACATACATTTTATGAACTCTGCATAAGAGCAGTCTTTAACGCATCATATTGATGCATTTCCTTTAATTAAATTCTCTCTTATGCAGTAGGCAGAGAGGGAATAGTTGATTAGGTATTATATCTTTAGTACTGAAAGTTTCTGTAATGTCATCTAAGATCATTAGCATATTTGGTTCATAAAAGCTAACAACATAAAGAAATTGTTTCATGGTAAAAAGGAGACATGAGAGAGTATTCACTGATACAAAAGGCCATAAGTTCAATACCTCAAGATGTCATGGAGTGAAACAACAGCAGTAGAAGGAACAAAGTAGTGGCAATTACAAAAATTAAAGTCCAGATCTGGTCCAGAGACATGGATAAAACAGAAAAGCAATGACATTAGACAGCTAAAGAAAAAAAACGAAACATTCAAAACCAATACACTCACTTTGCAAACTCCTATAGAAGCTAGAGCGACATCAGGTGCTTCGGAAGGGTAAGCATGTCCTGTTCTGTCGACAGCACTCATCAAACTGCCAGCGAGTCAATTTAGGATAAAGTCACTTAGAGTTGGAAATGTTTAAATGCTTTTGTTGCACAGTCATAACTGTAGTTTAGAAAAAAGAAACAAACAAAAAACAACATTTTATATGGTATCATATGGCCTTTCAGGTTGGTGAATATGTTTTTATTTACTTGAATTCCGAATGATTGCCTCTGTGAATATCTTTAAAGGTCAATAAAAAAGCCTGCTCTCTCCCGCTATAACTGCAAAATTGCTTGCTATAATAATAATATCCGAGTGAATATTGGTTGACATGTCCATGATATAGCGTATTCACCTCTTCAGAATGCCAAAGTCCTATAATATTCCCAAGAGGAAGTCCAAATGGTATGCAAAGAGCCAGAATACAATACCATTGACGGTACTACGAAGGGAACCGAACAAACCCTTTTCGTTCTAATTACATATTAAATATATATTACAATTTAATGCAAAATTATGACAAAAGATGCAATTTCTAGCCTTTTCAAGAACCCTTGAAACCTACTTTTTTTCTGTGTCTTTATCAATGAATGTGGGTCACAAATGTGTACAGTGGCACCTGCGTTCTTGCAACTGAAAGTTTGTTTATGGAAATATCAGCAAGCTATCTTCACGCTAGTAAATCTTATACACAAATCGAAAGATTTCTTAGTCAGCATATATGATGTTAATAGATTAGAAAAATCAAAATTCCTAAATTGTTTTCTCAAATAAATAGATGTTCTTTTGAATCGCTGTTTTTTTTCAGTAATCTAGGTTACATACCAAGCACGAATTCTCGGTACTAGGGGCCATATCTTGAACTTACAATGATGTCTGAGCAAGCTCATTGTTGAAGGCCTCAAGGTATTTCAAGATTGGGAACGACAATGAAAGTGTTGTTCCATTGCATGTTGTTGTCATGTATTCGAAGAAACTTTGTCTAATGTGCATTTACTGCATATTCTTTCATTGTTTATGATAATATCAAATTGCACGACCTTCTAGTGCATAATATGATGTTCAGCCTTTTTGTAAAAAAATTATATCCGATTGAAAAAAAAGTAAATCAAACTCCTCATTAGACGGAAACTAGATATTAAACAACGTTTTCCTTCCGCATCACATAATCTTGAATAACATTGGGTGAATGAAAAAAGCGTAATACTGTTATTTGGTTAATATTCGGGCTTCAAAGGGATACATGTTCATATTCCCTGTCTGTACCCACTTAGTTTCCGACTATGGTGCGATGAGCGCCACTGGTAAAAAATTACTATACTGACCCTTTTGAATGTTTCCGGCTCATGAGTAAGTTCGAGTGTCTTCCGACATTTTGTATACGTCATAAACTTAAGTCTAGTAGTAAAGTAGCTAAAATACGAAGGCACCATTTAACTCACCTGTCGCAAAGGGTCTGTTCTCATTGGTCAAAAAGAATCTATTGCCCCCTCTCACCAGCTCCTCCTCTAGCAGCAACATAGAAGTCGTGTTCCTCGTCTAGACTTGTTAACATTTTACCTTCATCATTCCTTAATATTGTACTTAGAGGGACCTGAAACATAACGATTGGTTTTTGTTCATCAGGCCAGTGAACCACAAATTGAAAACCTAAGAAGTAATGATTTTTCAAAAAAACCCCAAAAGTGAAACCAACAAATGAAAGTTCAGTCGAATCTCGATGGAGCGAACACCCTAAGGACAGATGAAAACAGTTCGAGCTAACTGGGGGACCGGTGTTCGAGATATCGAAGTCAAACTACAATGTATGTTTAAACTTGAAAAAGGGATAACAAAAAGGATTTGAGGCATCCATGGTGTTTGACTTATTGTAGTTCTAGCCATCGACGTTCAACTGTACTTTTACCTTACGTCAGTGACGCCGTTGTCAGTCTGTTATCTGTTCACAATTTTATCAAATTTAGATTTGGACATTGTGGGAAAAATCTTGTTCATTATCTGCTCTGAAAGTATTGGAGCAAATTTAACCAAACTGTAATGGAATGATGTATGGGATTCCTCTAACAAAGAATGCTTATTTCGGTCCACAGATACCACAGAATACATGGCTGCCATCGTGGAACTTACATGCAGTTCAACATTCGACCCTATTGGAAAATCCTATTTTGATCACCCCCCTTAAATCACTGAAGCAAATACAACTTAACATTAATGATGTTTGGGAGGAAATTCACAAAAATTGCTAACCGATGGTATTCACATGTCTTTATTTTTAATCAGGTTTTAGCCACTTAAAATACTTTGGCTTCATACAGTGTACTCACTCGGTGGATATCTTATGTATTTGATTATGCCCCTGTTTCGATATTTTCGGTTATTGGTACTTTCTTACTATTTTTGGATTTCATATGGCTTTCCATGTTATTTGATTCTAATGCTGCTGATTAAAACAAGCGTGGAACATAGTTATGAGAAAATATTCATTTTCATCATCTGCTCTGAAAGAGGTATGCTTTTCCTTCAGCATATCAATTTTCCCCGTTTTCTCCAAAACGTTTTATCAAGTCATTTTTTACGTATACTTTACCACAAAAATATATCAGATGATCTTTTAGATAAAATATTCATTCGTTGAATGCATTTTGACAATTTCTGTGGGTTTTTGATTGAATTCGTATTGTAGCACCTCCAATTCTAAACTAAACTAATGCCATTTGAAGGGGAAATGCTAAAAATTGTTTGGGTTATAGGTGTTCTTCGAGTTGTAACATCTTCCCCAAAAGACTGAAAGCTATGGCTTAAACTGACACAAAAGGCTAAAGTGAAAATCTCAGAAAACATCATATTTTGAGCATCTCCTCTTAAGCCCTTTAAACAAATTTTACCAAACTTCGAATGATATATGGTATAGGGCCTAATTTCGTATGATACGATAAATACCTCCAGTGCGAAACATTGCATGAGTAATCATTTTCATTATTACATCAGATAAGATAAGATACATCTATTCCATTCAAGGTCCCTCAAAGGGCAATTACAAATATGACATTCATAATTCAGACACAACAATACAACAAAATTAATGTAATGTACATAAATTGTCATTTTGCATGGTCAGATAGTTTGTCTGGTGAGCGATACAGGCTTGGATTCTGAGCCCATAGTTTATTCACGAAAAATGCCAAGGATTGTATCATTCGCTCGGGGGAGGGGGGTCACTCCATAAGTTTTTTGGTAGGGATGAGCCGCTGGCACATCAGGACCCCACCCTTATCATCTATTGAGAATCTCAAAAATACATACCTTATCACATATTTTTGCAGAAAAATAGACCTAATCATATATAATACAGACAAGTATACCTTGTCATATTTTGAGCTGAAAACAGTAAAATATGTATCTGTAATTAAAAAGTAGTGAATTACACACAGTTTGATGCCTTTTCAATGTAAATGTGTCAAATGCTAATTGGTATCTGATTTAGAAACAACATGTTGAACTTGTCACATAATCTCATCTGAAATTGCCTATCCTTATCACATATTTTCATAAAATTTGATACCCTTATCATATAATAGGAAGCAAGAAAAAGGTACCTATTCCAGCGGCATCATATATTTGGAAGTGCCCCCCCCCCCCCGAGATCATTCGAATAGATGTGGTGGAGAATTTCACAAAATTTGTTCTCCTCTCTAGAGAGGAGAACATGTACAATTATTTCCACACCTTTTAGTAGGGTGCCCAAGAGACGATTTTTCCGATTTTGGGTTAACGGAATAACACACACCTGTATTATACATGTTTGGAAAGAGGATACCATGGCGCATCGAAATGACGATGTTGTAGAGATTAAATTTGGTCACATTTTATTTTAGATGGAGTCAAAGGTCAGCTCCTAAAATCTTGAAAATTTTGATGCATTTTAAAGTGAGCTTCATTTCACAGATAAAACTCCAGCGAAATTCGAATATTATTGTAAATTTTATTGGGGTAGTTCTTTAGTTTCAGTTGTTATAATGATTTATCTGTTGTCTTTATTCAACAAGTTTCAAAGTTGGCATTTTGTTTTAAAGGTTCGTCATTTTGAATATTTGCACCTCCGTGACATGAGGGGTTCTTTCAGATATAAAGATCTGCGCATTTCTGACCTTTATAGGATTATTCTTTAAAGGGAAGCGTGAATTTAATTTTAAAACGAACCGCTAAATAATAAACTTAGTTTAAGCGAAATAAATCGTACTTTTATTATTAGTATAAATTATTCAATTTTCCTGCAAAAACACACACTGATATAAATCTTAGTAAAACCGTTCCTACTGAAACAAAACCCTATTTTGTTATCTGAAATGATATTGAAAAGTGATTTTAAACGTGAAAACAAACACATTTGCTTAGAAAATCAAAACACAAGCAACGTAAAATTGTCACTAGATTCCCGCTATTTAACTAGACTTGTGCTTGACAAGAAATGATTAGAGTTATCTTTCGTTGTACACTTGAAAGAACATGACCAATTGGCATTGTCTTCACATCGACTAAAAATTGAAAGTTTTACGCAAATTTTGGCTTTTTAATTGTTGATTTCTCTTTAACGGTGGACATTACATCCATGATTTTTGGTGCATATATACAATTCGTATATGCACTTTCGTTAAAGTTGGAATTTTTTCAGAAATAAAGCATAGTTATTTCGCATTCAATGAAAATGTCGTTAATTTAGACTAAAATTTACCCCGACATTAATACCGAAAAATTACAAAAACCAGTCAAAAATAACTTGCATTCTATGATTCAAATAAATATTTCAGGTGTTGACTTTATCGTGCATAATTTTTTATTAGAATATAAGACAACACTACTATTTTCTATAACTTTAAAGATACCATATCCCAAGCACTGTTTAAGGGTACCCTTAAAAAAGAGAGATTAGAGAAATCGTGACCACAGGAACTTTCTACGACAGCTAAAAATTTGAAATTGAATAGTTGTTCTATCGTTTAAAACAAGAATTAGCCGTGTGTGATGCCGTTAACCCAAACTCGAAAACTGTGCGTCTTTTTGGACCTTGGGCACCCTACTATTTCGGGAAATATGAAAACTGGGAAGAGAAATATTATTATGTCACTGGTGATGATACATTATTTGCCACTTCACAGCACACTAAAATGTCTTGAATTTCCTAAAAATCCATTACAGTCATTTCACAGAACAGGTGTTTTCTTCCTATTAAAAAAAAATACCGAGAAGAGCAATGCCATCTTTCGATGACCACGTGTCGATGACATACTTTCAACTGTTTCTTTAAGACGAAATTATTTCATAAAAAAAGGGAGGGAAACCTTATTATAAAGGTTTCCCACATTTTATTTTGCAAGAATCGAAATTGCTTTTTAGCTATATGACATTTTGTGCTGTAGTATCAAGACCGTGTGATATTATACATTTATTTCCCATGCATGTGGGAGATATGAAGTTTACCCGAGGGAAATATGATTCCCCGAGGGTAAACAAATCTTCATATCTCCATTATGCATGGGAAATAAATATTTATTCCACCAAAAAGTTTAATATATACAAATTATTGGCGGCAATATCAAGAGGGGGTTCTGCACCCGGGCTTCTGCATCCCCTCCATCTTTTCTGAAAATTTGTAAATGATCTTGAAGAATGCCGGGGAAAAAATGACAAAAAACTGACAGAAACTCCACCGGAATATCCCATATATTCGGAGGCTACATCCGCCGATGGAAATCTAATGGAGTGATAAGGATTGAAGAACTGAAAGTTCACTGCAGTTAGAAAAGCACTGCCGTTGCTGAAATTAATTTGTTTTATTGATTTTTGAAATTGACATGACAACACAAATGAACTAATTGAAACTGACAATGAAATTTGTACGCGGCAAAGTGTTAATATGTCTGAGTAACAACTGTATTTTTGACAGGTAAGCCTGTTGATACATGTAATCCTGGCTACGCCGCCCGGCTACGCCGCAGCGAGCTGTAACCTCAACTCGGAACAATCTTTACTATTGCTTCACTCATTAATATTTATAATGTAAAATCTAGAGAATTTCGAATAAGGGGAATATGATATTTGGACACGACGTTCAGCGGGAGACACGATGTTTTGTTCACAGTCACGTGTGACAGTCTTGGCCAATGAACATTTGTTATTATTCAAGTTATAATTGTATAGTGGAATAAATACATTTATATTTTTTCGGTGGAGGAACGTGGGTACGAGACACTTTAGGTTTCCATACATAATCTGAATAAACAAACTTATCTTTGACCATTCAACCCGGCCTGCCCTGTAACAAAATTTAGATGTCATCCAGGTTTGCCCACTTTTAATTATAGGTATAAATAAACAAAGAGGGTTGTGTTGTTTTAACAATTAAAGTTTGTTTCTTATTAACCTGTGTTTTACCTGTAAAATCGGTGTGTTCCCATTTCGCCTTAGCTGTGAATTTCAGGTAAAAAAGGTAAAAAAAGCACTAAGGCGAAATGGGAATTTACAATTTGCGAATTGTAAAAACATAATTATTAATTATAATATGGCATGTTTTGATTACTGAATAAACATCATTAAGAATACATGTATTTTTCCTTAACTTTTTGTATATTTTCACAGATTTTGTTACATTTATTTTGGATATTTCGTGCATAAAATCTAAGATATTTTTATTTTGAAAGTATATTTATTCCCCAAAAATGATTGAAATTAAAATTATAACAAAATTATAGAAAATTTTTACAAAAGGGTAGTTTTTAAATCGATTTTTGTTTTTTAAACAAGAAAATTTACTATAATTTAAAATCAGTTGTAAATATTCTAAAAATTGATAATAAAGCATTTCACATTATTCCATTTCAAAAATTTTAAAATATCATTAGAATAACGAAGAGTGTGGAATACAGATCTAGAGACTACAAAGACATACCCGATGTTAACCTACTAGTTCGTCGTAGAGCAGCTCTACCTCTATTACCACTCGACAAGGCTAAAGACTACTGGCTACACACACTCGAGAAATCACCCAAACCAGATGACTGTACCAAATTCACCGACTACGTTACAAAGACATGGATAGAAGGACGATTCCCACTACCAACCACCACCAGACTGATGGACCCAGAACCAACAACAACCTAGAAGGCTGGCACAACAAACTGAAGAAGAGAGTAATATCTACAAGATCATCGAGATATTCCAGAAGGAGCAGGCAGCGAACGAGGTCAAGATGGTACAGTATGCAGCAGGTGGGAAAAGAAGATTACCAGGGAAGAAGTACCGTGACATAGAAGAACCACAGGAGAGAAGAACTTTGTACAGTATGGTGACGCAGCATCATATATCCTGAAGCAAATAGTGAGAAATAGAAGAAATAGTGAAATGAACTTTGTGCTTATCCTCGTATTGTGGTATTGTTTTTATTTTAATTATTCATTATTTACTACTATTGTGCTAATTAAAGAACTATTATTGTGCTAATAAATATGCTTATTAAAGAACTATTATTCTTCTTCATGAAGAACTATTATTGTGCTAATAAATGTGCTTATTTGTGCTTCATAAATGTGCTTGTAAAAGAAATATATGTGCTCACATTAAAGAACTATTGTGCTTGCATATTTCATTGTTTTGTTTATAAAATATTTTGTATGCCTCTTTATATGTATAATATTATGATTATAAATGAATAATAATGTATGTTTCTGTTGGAATTTTGTTATGTAACATATCATATAAAGTTATGTCAATAAAGCATAGATATTGTAATTTGAGTTACTTTGTGCCCATTTGAAACTGAAGAATACACAACTTAAAAGAGAACAAGCCATTACACATAAAATTTACATTAATTTCAATTTTAATTAAACAACTTAAATCTTTAATGTTTATATTGTTGTATAAATACGGAAGCGTATTGATGCCACACGAAGAACAAAAATATCTCATAATTATGAGATAATATCTCATAATTATGAGATATTATCTCATAATTATGAGATAATTATCTCATAATTTTGAGATACTATCTCATAATTATGAGATATTATCTCATAATTATGAGATATTAACTCATAATTATGAGACATTTTTTTTCTTCATGTGGCATCAATACGCTTCCGTATATAAACACCAGTTTTTCTTGATTAGATGTTTACATAAGTTCCCATTTTGCCTTAGCTGACACAAATATGCACTAAGGCGAAATGGGAATATTTCTTTATATAAAATTTCACAGCTAATGCGAAATGGGAACAAGCCGTAAAATCTTGTAAAAATATGCTTTAATTTTATGGAAACTTTATGTTTTTTTTTCACAAAGTACCAAAATATATATATAACTGCTAACTGTTTTAATTGATATATTATGACAGATGATTGATTATGGTTCATTAAAATCGCATGAAGATTTTGGTTAATATCCTATACAACTTTTTATTCTTTAAATTTTATCTAGCAATAAATCAAGGGTTGGGAGTGGGGTGACAATTTCAATTATAAATATTCTGGTCAAAACCTCCCTGGAAATAAAAAGAATAGATATTCTGGTCTCAAGATCAAGATTCCTCTTAACTTAAACAGCTACTGTGTGGCAAAAATCTTTAATTCTAACAATGGTAAATTTCCCTCGAACATTCAAACTCCTGAAAGCCTTAGAATACATTTTTCCACTCCAAGAGAAGTAAATCCTGTTTAAGTAAAATTCATTAATCTTGTTTATCTTTTATATTTTCGGAAACTAATTCCTCATCAGCAGAACTAGAACTCAAACATAGAAAATCAACAATTTTCGGGTACAAATACACCATATCATAAATATGATAAATATAAATACGCATAAAAAATATCTGAATTTTGATACCAGAATTTTATTTTATAATGCATACATTCTACCACATTTTGATTTTTGCTGCACAATATGGGGAAATTGTAGTAAATCTTTAGAAAATAACATTATAAAATTGCAAAAGAGAGCGGCAAGGATCATACTTGATGAATACAATTTTGAAAAACCATCTTCAGAATTTTCCAAAGAAACTCACATTGCAGAATTTGACAAAAGAATTGATTATCACAAATGTCTTTTATACAAGTCATTAAATAATTTAGCTCCATTATATATTCAAAATCTCCTAAGACCACTCAAAAATATTTCTACATCTTACGATACAAGATCTAAATCAAAAGAAACTTTATTACTTCCAAACACTAGGACAGAACTATTCAAATCAAGTTTTTCATATAGTGGTCCTAAATGTTGGAATGGTTTATCGGTAAATGTTCAAACAGCGGGATCTGTTCTTGAATTTAAGAGAATGTACAAGTCAATGTATTTTTGATTCCTTCCTTAATTTTGATGTATATGTTATTGTATTTGTATAACATGCTAATTATTCTTTGTATATTATTTTAACGATTATATTGTAAATATGCTTATGAGGGCCTTGTGGTAGATTGGTTTGATCCAAACAAGTTTACCCTCTTTAAATAAAGCTTTTATTATTATTATTATTATTATTATTACCATATCTAAGAAAAATAAAGAGCATACATCCCAACACGGGGAATTTTTGTTTTACCAACTCCATACTGCATTAAAATACAAACTCTTGTATTAAATATCTACTTTTAAAATTGATTCTAGCACTTATACTCTTTAACTCTGCTAAACCAAAACGAAAAACAAAACAGGTCCAAAAATAAAAGAAGTACGAGAACAACCGAAAGAACAAGATTGCCACTGGAAAAGGGAAGTATTGAGTATGAGCAAGAAATTGGCCCATCTTTGTAGCACAAGTGTATTTTTTTTTAAATCTATATTCCGCATGGAGCCTTGTATTTGCCCCCTCCCCACGTAGGAATAGGATGAGCAACACCTATATCTTTCGGTTACTTTTATTTACACTTCTGCATCCCTCTCCCGTAAGATGATTAATACATATATTTTTTGTTACTTTTATTTACATATCTGCACTCCCCACCCGCCCTGTAGGATGATGAGCAATACCTGTATTTTTCGGATACTTTTATTTACACATATCTATAAAACCTACAAATATCTTACTCTAAATTTAAAATGATTTCACATTTACAAAAATTCTTATGATATTATTTACATGTATCTCTGAAATTCAAAAGGATACCTATATCACAAAACCTTCAAATTTAATCTTGATTTCTTTATTTGTTAAAATACCAAAAATTACTGAAATTGACTTCAAAATATATTCCCGCCCCCCTGTAATTTTCAAAACAAAAATATTTTCATATAAACTTTACAATGTAACATAACTTTAATGTCTTATGACCATTTCGCTTACTTCTGCAGATAAAAAAAAAGATTAATGTAAGTAAAAATGAACACAGAAAGGTATACATATTTGAGACAGACTAAACAATTTTATGGTCACTTTACCCTTTGTCTTTTTTTGTTTTTTGTTTTTAACTATTGATAATTGGTGTATTAAATGTGGGCAAACCAGGACTGTTCGCGAATCCAATCAGTGACGTCACAAAATCAATTTTTTGTTTGCCAAATTAATGGGACAGAATTTTATTTTTTAAATTACTTTTACATACTAGTCCGATTTTGGATCTGTAAAATGCATAATAAACCTCCAGATTTTCATATTTTTTCTACCGATTTACTTTTTGAAAATTTCCTCTGAATAAATTGAAATGTGTATTTCAAATATTTGAAAATTGTGAAAATTTTGAATTCTGTACAAATACGTGAATTATATCGAATAGAAATGACCAAAAATCGAAATTTTTAATCCTATTATACTGCCAAATGTCTACAATTTAGATCAAAAGAAATTATAAAATTACCTTTAAAAACAGTTTCATACCAGGTAATTGAAAAATGGCATTTTTATGACCCTAATTAATGAATACGATTTCTTGCAAACCAAAAGGGTCCACAGGTAAAATTTTCGATGTTGCGACGTCACGGCGAATAGGTTGGTCATTGATTATCTCTTACAAATGTAAATCACGTTATCATGTCATGTGACTTCAGGTCAAAAATGGGAATGAAAGCTAAAATCACGACAGAATTTACAGAGGATGGATTTGCTATTATTCGGATGCTAAATGGACAAAATCGACTGAACCTTAATTTTACTTCGGAATTTAATGACGCACTAGACAAAGTATTAAGGTAGATAGACAGTATTATTCATATCCATCCTACTTACCCACAATCTGTACTGAATAAAAGCGATGGGTCACCATGCTTGCCTTTTTTAGAATTGAGATCAAAGTTTACTCATTTTTAGCCATTTTTCACCTAAGTTTCCATAGAATGAATGGGGAAAACATTGAACGGAAATTTTTTACCTTAGTATAAATGTACTTTTTATCCATGAGAATTTGATGTATATTCATTGGTTATGTATATAAAAATGAATACGTCACCATGATTTTAACGGATATATTTCACAAAGTTTCCGGATGAAACACTATTTACGGGAAAAGGTAGTTAATTCGCGGCAAAGTAAATGAAAAATGACGTTTCACATTTGTCATTCAATTTACAAATTACATTTTTCCGAGTTAATTATTTCTAGAAAAGAAATTATTAATCATGCATTTGCAACTTTGAACATGGTTATGTAGCAGGGAAAAGACCAAATTCAATCAACTTTTTTAAAACTGATAGTATTGCTTCTTTTGAAATTAATAAAGATTCATTAAAAAATTACAAGTGAAAAGATCCATCCTCCTAGTTGAAATATCTGTAATTGTGTATTTCGTTGCATTTAGGCAGAACAGGGACCTGGGCAGAATAAAAAAAAAATCTATGTTTCCGGTAACCCTACCGACCCTAGATTTTTGGGGCTAAAAATGCCTACCTTTAAGTTTTTTTGGTTATTTACAGAATTAACAGAAGCACTGTTAAAGTCCAGAAGTTACTCTCTATATGTCTGTGTAAAAATTTTTGGAAAAAAAAATGCCTTCCTACCGGCCCTTATTTTGAAGAGTATGTTACCGGAAACACAGGATTTTTTTAGGCCCTTATGATATGTAATTTATATACTGTATTATCTCTTTTTATATGTATATGTTGTTTAAATTTTTGCTCCTTTTTCCCGCAATTTTTCTTTAACAATTTTGAAAGTTACAGTTTAAGATTAAGCCTTAAGGGAAGGGAGAGATAAATGTGGGCTTATTTCACCTTCACTATGTTAAGGTCATAATCTTTTCAAAATTTAAAGAATAAATTTTATATGAAGTTTTTGAGAAAAAAGTTCAGTTCAATTCCCTATACATATATATTCATGGTTGGTTTCTTATAACTGACACTTCAATTTATTTAAATCCATAAATCCACTTGTCAAAGGGAAGGAATTAATTGAAATGTAAACTAATTTACAGTTTTACATGTGACCATCATTGATTTTTGAACTAATTAGACTTTGATCACTAGAAATTAAACTCGTGTTTGTTTTGTAAAACAAGGATTGCAAATTTTCAAAACAAGAATTGAAATTAAATGTTTTTCATCATAAAATTTCTGAATGAAAACGAAATATATTTTTATACCTTTAGATAAGTTGCAAAGCTGGCAAATATAAGAGAAAAACGATGTTTGAAATTTACACGGCGTTCTTATACATTTCACTAAAACAAATTTTTATAGATGAAAAGCTTTACCCAAAGTATTTAAGTAAAAAAAAAATAATGCCATGTAATGCTTAAATTACAGGCATTTTTGAAATGTAATGCATTTTTTTACAATTACATGTAATGCTAAAAATGGAGCATTACATATTACATGCATTACTTTGTAATAATGTAATGCAGTACAGGGAATTACAATTACAAATTAGCATTACCCCATGCCTGGTGTACACCTTGTACGCTATGGCGCACCCTTTTGTCAAATAGGCCACTTGTGAAAAGGGGGCTCATTTGTCAATAACACGTTTAGTAATTTTCACAAAACAAAAGATTTGTCATATATATGATATGTACTTAAAATTAAAGTATCATTATCTGACTGAAAGGAGTTTTTATGAAATTAAATAACAACCCCCCCCCCGCCTAAAAATATAGGGTTTCGTGTCCTCGGGTACCGTACAATGTAGCTATGTGTATTGTGTCCTCACTTTAGCAAATACCATGGTCTGTTGTCATGTTCCGTATGACTTTGTCAATATTTATACTCGTTTATATAACTTAGTCAAAAAAGTTTGATCTGCGCTTTTTACTTTACACAATATGTTTATCGTTTTTATTATCAATGTTGTCATGCTATCAACCCTTTTAGAATAAAAAAAAATCATCATTACATGTACATTGCGTGTATTGGCGGATCCAAGGGGGGTCCGGGGTTGGAACCCCCTTTTTTGGACAATCGTGTATTTTTTAAATGAATATCCGCGTGTTTTAATTAGAAAATATCCTAAAATTTTTCTCGCTCCGCTCGGCGAAATTCCCTTCACTTTTTATTGGAAGAAACCCCACTTTTCAAATTGCCTGGATCCGCGCCTGGCGTGATAATTTATATTTCAGGGTTTGATTTTTATTCTTTCTCCCCGAGGAACCGAAGAGGCCTTCATTGGTATTTTAAACTGACTTATTGGAATATTTGCAAGACAGTGGTGGATCCAGGGGAGGAGGCAGGGTGGCTCGGCCTCCTGGATTGGAAAATATTTCAAATTTCTAGAAGTTTTTTCTTTCCAAAAATTTGATTCCGAGCCCCCTTTTATGGAGAAATTATGGGTCTGGATCCGCTACTGCAAGGCAACAATATAAATAACTGTACATGTTGTATTTTTTGACCAAAAACGGGATAAACAAAAACAAATGGTATTTGACCGACACTTGAATCTGATTTCAGTTGCCGTGTCTCCATAGCTGGCAGATGCATCCATGCTAGGTGGATAGGGAAATTCCCTTTTAATGCGGGATAATCGGGTCATAACATCGAATGTATGGCTGCGAACTGTTGTAAGCAAGGGGGATCGACAAACTGTTGAAGAAATACAATGCTCTATAAAGTATACAGACACCCTCTGTATTTCTCGATAAAAGAGTACGCTCACTGGTTGTCTCCCCCTTTCCAGTGGCAATCAAAACTTGTTGTCCCACAGTCCCTTATCTATATTTATTACTCCTAAAATTTTGAACTCGTCCTTATTTAAGAAATACTGCTCATTGGACGCAAAACTCATCTAATTAATGAATCACAATAGTTTCTTGTAGGACAAATTAAACCCCCATTTTTAATATCTGATGCCTCTAATTGCAAACATTCGAAGGTGAAATCAGCTTTGATGTGCCATGACACACAATATTATATTTTGTTATACCTTATAATATTTTCCATATATAAATGCATTAGGGAAAAATATCGACAATTTGTCTGTTTTATTTCTTAAACCAAAAAACGATCTGTTGACCAGTCAACAGTTTTCAGTCTGTTGACCGACACCGATCTGTTGACCACCTGCCTTATTTTGATTGGTTCAAAAATATCACGTCCATATCACATGATCTCCTGTCGTCTGCATAACCAAAGTTGGCGACGTGAATTGTATTCGGATGAAATGGAGCGTATTCATTGAACATGAAAAGGTATAACAAAACAGTTATAGACTGGGTCCTCAAACAACAGCTGTTTAGTTTGACCCTCTGACCAAACTGTTGCACTCAGCCTTCGGCTTCGTGCAACAGTTCAGTCCTCGGGTCAAACAAAACAGCTGTTGTTTTCGGACCCAGTCAATAACTGTATATAGTTTTCAGATTTTATTTTTTCAGTCTCTGTTATTTGTTCCAGGATTTGCCGTTGTCATATACCATGTATACATAGAACAGCTTGTATTTGACGCCTAGTTTTGATCAATCAAAACATCTGTAAGATAAACATTGCATAAAAAGGCTTTGAAATGTTATTACTCCCCTTTGGGTCGTTGTCTCTTTGACACATTCCCAGATTCCCTTCTTTTTTTTCTATTTTTTTTTTCAGTAATACGAAATGTAAGGCTTTGATAACAACATCAGAAGGAAAGTTCTATAGCAATGGAATAGATTTGGATTGGCTTATGGTACAGCAGCGAGAAATTGCAGAGAAATTTTCCGCATCATTAGTTGATTTATGTTGGAGGTTGATGCATTTCCCGATACCAACTGTTGCTGCACTGAACGGTAAATAAGATATATTAAGGGAGTATGCTTCCAAGATTACGCCGAAAATGTTGGATGTCTTGCGTGTTTATCTGTTCGGAGAGTTTTCTTGTCACATTTATACTCTTCCTAAATATATAGAAAATGCATTACAGATTTTTAGCTCACCTGGCCAAAGGCCATGTGAACTTTTGCCATCACTCAGGGTCAGTCGTCCTTCCGTCGTCTTTTATTCAAAGATCTTCTCCTCTTAAACTACCTGGCCAGTACTAACCAAACTTGGCCTGAATCATCACCAGGGTATACAATTTTAAGTTTGTGATTTTAATGTCCGTAGAACAAACAACAGGTCCGCTGTAACTAAAAATAGAACATGGGGTAAATTGCTGCAAATAACTCACAAATCGTTATAGATATAAAAAAATCTCACGAGTAAAAATGATCAGCATGATGAGATCTACTCACCCTGTCTTGGAGTGATTGCCCTTTTTCAGCAAAATTGTCATTTTTTTGTTACTTTTTGTCTTATATATTGAAAATGATCGAAGATAGAGGTTAAGTTTGAATAACAAAATTGAAAATGATAGAAGATAGAGGTAGAGTTTGAAGAATAAAAATGTTCAATATAATAAGACTACATGTCCTGCAATTTAAAAAAAAATCTGACCACCCATATAGGAGTTATAGCCCCTTTTTCTTAGAAATTTCACGATTTTTGTATGTTTTTACTTTTATTTCAAAAACTATTTGAGATAGAAGTTAAGTTTGAATAGCAAAAGTATTCAGCTTATCGATGACTACAATTTCTACACATTTCCAGCAGGTTCGTATTTCATCCAAGATGGCCACCAGTGGGGCACATCGTTTTAACATAGGGCCCTATGGGAAATGCATTCAAAGATCTTTTCCTCTGAAACTACTGAGCCAGTTGGAACCAAACTTTGTGACAATAGTATATTGGTGATCCTCTTCACAGTTTGTGATTTTTACAATGTATGTTCGTACCTCATTCAAGATGAACACCAGGGAGGAACATAGTTTAACAGAAGGACCCTACATGTATGTGGAATGCATTCAAAGATCTTTTTCTCTGAAACTACTGAGCCAATTGAAACCAAGCTTGGTCACAATAGTCCATTGGTGGTACTTTTCGAAGTTTGTAATTTTGAAGTTGGTACCTCATCCAAGATGGCCGCCAGGGGGCATATTTTAACATAGGGACCCTATGGGAAATGCATTCAAAGATCTTCTTCTCTGAAACAACTGAGGAACCAAACTTGGTCACAATAGTCCTTGGGTGGTTTCATTCAAAGCTTGTGACTTATACTTGTACACATACATGTACCTCATATAAGATGGCAACCATGTTTGAATATCTTCTCAGTAACTGTAACATCTCATGGACTGATGTATAGTATGGATAAGAATGGATGGTCTCTTGGTGGCAATGAATAAAACCAGTCAACAGGTGAGCGGTACAGGCTCGTGCGAGCCTTTAGTTTTCAAATACTAATTATTTTGTAATTGTTTTATAAATGAAAGACAGTTAATTATAACGTTTTAATAAATCCTACGGTAATTTTTTCCCGTCAAAATATTGTCATTTACTTTTAAAATTATTATTACGACCGATGATTACTTTTTCATTAATTTGATCTGAAGGTGTGGATCTTTGAAATAAGGGAAATAACGCTTTAAATCAGTAAGGTTTTTGAAACGGACATGTTCCTCATTGCCGTTTAAGCATTGCATTGAAACAGAATAAAAATCATCTATGTTACTTAGAAGCTTAGAATATATTTATAAGAACAATTCAAACAAACATACAAGTGATTTTAAGAGTTATGTCCGTTAACCTAGGTCTACTTCCTTTAAGTGTTTTATCAGCGATATTGTGGTGGTCAGTTTCAGTAGTGGAAGAAGCTTAGGTACCCGGAGGTAAACACCGAACTTAATGAGATGTTACCGCTTGAACACATGCACAGCTTAATAAAATTAACTTTTAAATATTCAAATTTGGTATTTTTGTATTTTGTACAGGATGCTAGCAAGCCGACCGGTGTCAACCTGCTGTATTTTTTTCACCCACGAAGCTACTACGACAGTCAAAATCCAAACCTTGTTACAATTTTAATCTTCATCTCCCCATCGTGGAACCCATCGAGTATGATAGTTTCCTACATTTTAAAACAAACTGGTTAGAATCACCAATGAGTAGCATTGTTTAAACATTTGACTTCAGATATTCACAAAACTTTGTTATTTTTAAGACTTCTTGAAAAAAAGTAATACTTGACATTAGAGGATTCGCATATTTGTAATGTGTTACTGTAACAAATGGGGGTCAGAAATTTACTAGATTTGGCCTCCTGGGACGAGTAGTTGCAAATACATGTACTTCGCTCGGGTTCTAATCAATGAACAAAGTACTTTTTAGCTCACCTCGCGAAGTGTGTGTGTGTGTGTGTGGGGGGGGGGCTTTTGTGAAACCCCTAGCGTCAGCGTCCACGTCCGGTTAGGGAGGTTAGTTAAAGTTCAATCCCGCTTACTGACATCTCCCACATCAACCATATTGGTATGTATGATGCATTTTGAGATGACAACAACATTGCATGCTTCGGATGTTGTCTGTGACCTATATTTTACACGTGAGCGACTTGGTTAGATAGAATGGTTAAAGTCCATTCCCGCTTACTGACATGTTCCACATCAATAATATTGGTACACGTGTATGTATGATGCATTTTGGGATGACAACAACAGTGCATGCTTTGGGTGCCGAATCTGACCTACATTTTACGCACGAGCAACTTGGTTAGTAAAATTGTGGTTAGTAAAATTGTTAAATTCCATTCCTGCTTACTGACATGTCCAACATCAACCATATTGGTATGTATGATGCATTTTAGGAAGACAACAATAATGCCTGCTTCGGATGCTCTCTGTGATCTACATATTACGTATGAGCGACTTAGTTAAGATAGAATGGTTTCAGTCCAGTCCCGCTTACTGACATGTCCCAAATCAACCATATTGGTATGTGTGATACTTTTTGAGATGACAACAACAATGCATGCTTCGGATGCTGTTTATGACATACATTTTATACATGAGTGACTTGGTTAGGTAGAATGGTTTAAGTCCATTTCTGCATACTTGCATATCCACATCAACCACATTGGTATGTATGATGCATTTTAGAACGAAAGCTTCAGTGAATGCTTTTGATGCAGTATGTGACCTACATTTTATGCATGAATGAATCCGTGAAAAGAATGATTATAGTCGATCCCTGTTAACTGACATGTTTAACATGTGACTATGCTGCGCAACGAAGTGAGCTTAGCAAGCTGTAGCTGCTTTCTATGTTTAGCTCTACAACCCTGTCTTCATCAATAATTATTAAAACTAGAGTTGTCGGAACGACAGTTATCCCCGCACTCCCTGTTTGACACAGGAAACAGTTGTTTTATACCCTGGGCATAATTTTTCTCAATATTTTTGAAATCAACTAGTGATAGTCGTTATTATAGACCGCAAAAATTTTTGCGGTCGTATAATGGTATGGTGCTGTCGTCGTCGTCGTTGTCGGCGTCGTCGTCGTTGTCGGCGTCGTCGTCGTCGTCGTCGTCGTTGTCGTCTGTAGACACTTTTGTTTTTGGTCAATAACTTTAGTTTCAGTTGACCAATCCTTATGAAATTTTAACACAATGTTCCTTGGCATAAAAGGAAGGCTTGGCTTAGTTTTGGTCATTGTGGCCCCTCCCGTTTTTAAAAAAGGGGCCAAAAAGGGTTAAATTTGATGTTTTCGTATATTTGACTGTAGAATCTTTATTATTTATCGGATTTTGATGGGGTTTCTTTCAGTGTCCTCCTGAGGAAATTTCCAATCAGAAGTATGGCAACAGATTTCACGTGGCATGTACCGTTCACAAGATAAATGGGGCCCAAAAGGGGCAAATTTCAAAAATTTTAATTTTTTTATTATTAGTCCGATTTTGATGCAGTTTTTTGCATTTGATTCCTTATGAAAAATTAACATAGCACTGCACCATTAGATTTTCGATAACTTGTTTCTTTTCCAAGCTATTAGGGGCCCAATTGGGCAAAATTGCAAACATGCAGAATACCTAAAATTTCTATTTTTCATCCGATTTCAATGGGATTTTTTTCTTTAGATTCCTCACATTGTACGCTTTCAGTAGTATGTCAACAGATTTGGTGTAGCTCTTACTGTTTCCGATGTATTAGGGGTCAAAGGGGCCAATATTGCGATTTTTAGAAATATGTAAAATCTTTATTTTACATCAGATTTTGATGGGATTTTTTCTTTGGATTCCTCTCAATGCAAGCTTTCAGAAGTATGTAAACGGATTTGATGTAGCTCTTACTGTTTCTGAGCTATAAGGGGTCAAAGGGGTCAAAATTGCAATTATTAGAAATATGTGAAGTCTTTATTTTTCATTAGATTTTGATTGGATTTTCATCTTTAGATTGTTCTCATTGTAAGCTTTCAGTGATATGGCAGAACATTTTGTGTTTCTCTTTGGTTTCCAAGCTATAAGGGGTCAAAGGGGCCAAATTATGATATTTCAAAATATGTGAAATCTTTATTTTTCATTGGATTTCAACCTGAGTTTTTTCTTTTGGATTTCTCTTGATGGTAGTCAACAAAATTTCTTAGCTCTTACAATATCCTAGTAATAAGGGATTAAAAGGGCTAATTTTTATTTTCATTAGTTTGTGTCCAGTTAATTAATGTGTCAAGGTCCTTATTGTGTCCAGCAAATTACTGTGTCCACATTAATTTTAGTTTACACTTGTTCAAATTTCAGTGGTCGACATGCTGCGGTCGTATCATGCTGCGCTCGGCGTAGCCCTTTATTTTTACAAAAAGAATTTAAGAATATATGGTTGTTAGGCAGAATACCAAAAATATGGGTCTTTGAGACTTTCAGGAAATTTACCAAGATTGGAATCAAATATTTTTAAAATCAAATTGATTAAACTGTTTGTCCTAAATTAAACAAACTATTTAAGTATGGTTGCTAGGTAGAATTCCAAAAATTAGTGGTCTTTGAGACTTTCATGACATAATCAAATATTTTTGAAATTCTATTGATGAACGCGTTTGTCCTAAATTAAAGGAAATATTTAAGTATGGTTGCTAGGCAGAATTCAATAAGTGGTCTTTGTCACTTTCAGGAAATTTACCAAAATTGGAATCAAATATTTTTGAAATCCATTTAGGCCTAAAAAAATACCTGTGTTTCCGGTAACATACTCTTCAAAATTAGGGTCGGTAGGTAGGCATTTTTTTTTAATTTTTCCAAAACTTTTTACAAAGACATATAGAAAGTAATTTCTGGACTTTAACAGTGCTTCTTTAAAAATTGCCAAAAAAACTTTTAGGTAGGCATTTTTAGCCCCAAAAACCTAGGGTCGGTAGGGCTACCGGAAACACAGATTTTTTTCCGTCTTAGTAAAAATGTTTGTCCTAAAGTAAACGAATTACTTTATTATGGTTGGTATAGGTAGAATTCCAAAAAATAAGGTTTGAGACTTGTAGGAAATTTACCAAAATTGGAATCAAATATTTTTGAAATCCAATTTATAAAAGTGTTTGTCCTAAATTAAAGAAGCTATTTAAGTATGGTTGCTACGTAGAATTCAAAAAAAAAAAAATAAAAAATAAATAAATAAAAAAAATAAGTGGTCTTTGTCACTTTCAGGAACTTAACCAAAATTGGAATCAAATATTTTTGAAATCCATTTGTAAAAATGTTTGTCCTAAACAGGCTAAATAAATTATTTTAATATGTTTGCTATATAGAATTCCAAAAAATAATACAGACGTGTAGGTCTTTGAGACTTTAAGAAAATTTACCATTTTAGAATTCTAGTTATTCAAAATGTCATTTCCTATCAAACAATTGCTAAAATACATATTTATATGCTCAAATTAAAAAAAAAATATGAGTCTTTGACAATTTCAGGAAATTTACCAAAGTTGGAACCGGGATTGTAATTTCGAAAGCTTATTGCACATACCGGGTAATTCTGCATAAAGATTTTATCCCTAAATCCTAAAATGTAGGGGGAGTTTGTGTCACAAAATCCACAACTTTGGGCTTTTGTCAAAATTATCTTGGGGCCTCTTGTTTGCACGAAGATAAATATAAAAAATCCGAAAGCTTATTGCGCATTTACAGACTATATGCAACAATTCTACAACAAAATTAAAATCCCTAAATCCAAAAATGTAGGAGGAGTTTGAGTCACAAGAAAAGTGTGACGAATGGACGGACAGACGGAGGGTATAACAATATCCGCGAACTTTCTTCGAAAGTGCTTGGATAAAAATCAGTACAAATAGCAAACTCGACTTGTACCTTTTTAATAGGCGTTCTATCCTTCAATCACTTATGTAGCTCTCCTTTATTGACGTAAAAGATATTTTAGGCCTATCAGATATATATTAAGGTGTGAATTATTTCCGGTTATCCAGACGAATGATATTCGATTACTTGACGTGTAATTATCATGTTATAGCATTCAGCTATATTTTACTCAGATTCACAACGAAATATTACACACATGCCGATTAGATGCCCTACTGTATAATGCGATCCAATTAAAATAATGTTTTGTTTAATTACAGGTCATGCCTTTGCTGGCGGGGCATTTATTGCCATGTCGCATGATTACAGAGTGATGCGGGTAGACCGCGGATGGATATCTTGGAATGAGACGCATCTCAAATTACCTATTGGTGATCGTTTATTCGAAATTTTGAAGTAAGCTACAGCTTATTGTTTAGCACAAAACTATGGAAGCGTATATTGGTAACGAGTTGCATTGTTGTTTTGTTGTCATGTAATAAGTCAACTTGTAGCATTTGAACGGCTCAAGTCGACACGTTTTGGAAAGTGTACTATTTTAATTGTAATTCCTCTTACAAGGAGGAAGTAAACTTAATTTAGCCATATCACGAAAAAATCAGTTTAGATAACTCTCCGAAAAAATTGTGACTTCTTGATTGAATAGGTATTTTCTTGATCAAATGATGTATCGGGTGGTTAATACATGTTAAATGTGAAATTTGAGAACGTAAACGTTCTTTCTTCATTATATTTGTCACTATTTAATGATTGGATTTTAAAAAATGCCAGATTTTAAACATTTCAGAAGGGGGAAAATTTCACCCAAACCAAAATTTTGAGTGGTTAAGTTTGGAACCTACTAAACCCCATCTAGCGCGTGAAAGATTATTATTTCACATATTTGGAGTGCAAGTTTCATTACGATCAAACTTTTGGAATTTTTAAGATTTACTATTGAAAATGTTTTTTTTTAGTTTTTGTGCGCTGTCTTTCCAATTTGACCTGAGTTATGTTCTTTTGGCCACACATTTTCAGTTTTTCAATTATCATCATGCTGTGTTAATTGATACATCTACTTGATTATGTTTATTTGTCCAATTTTTTACTGATCATTGAGGAGATACAACCATACTGTATTTTAGGATCTGGGGGAGTAAATCGTAGATTTTACTGTCGTAAACCGAGTTTTCCGGCCACGCGTTAGCGCTGCCGGAAAACGGATGTTTGCGACAGTAAAATCTTAGATTTACCCCTGAAAATCCTAAAATACAGTATGGTTGTATCTCCTTAATGGAGTGGATTTTCAAAAGGCTGGACTGCCATTTTAAAATTGCTTCTGTTCAAAAGTC
The DNA here is from genome assembly GCA_002080025.1 of Modiolus philippinarum. NCBI lineage: Eukaryota > Metazoa > Mollusca > Bivalvia > Mytilida > Modiolidae > Modiolus > Modiolus philippinarum. The sequence continues at coordinate 50,453 of MJUU01016248.1, read as the reverse complement.
TTATTAATCCATAACGAAAAATCCAAATATTTTCCAATATTCTTAACATCACATAAATAATACTTCTGTTTTTTTTTCAGCACGAAAGTTCTGAACAATGACGCAAAACGTGAAGCAGTTGTGTTTGGTAGAAGAGTAACGGCACCAGAGGCAAAAACATTAGGTCTTGTGGATTCAGCTGTTGAATTAGAACAAATCTTACCAGAAGCAAAACGTTTAGCCCTTAAAGCCCTAGGAAACACAGACATTGACAGAGACGCCTTAGCTATGATGAAAAAAGATGTCTATGTGAGGCGACTTGAGTCGTCCAAGTTATGATATAGTCATATAGTCTCATACTGCATTTTATTCAAAATAATTATTCTCAATAGTTGTGTTATTCAAAGTACTTCGGAGCATTATCAGATTCTGTTCCAAAACATGATACTCAGATTGCGTTTACACAGAGACATTTAGTGTTTTATGTGTCTCTGGTTTATATTTATAATTTAACAAGAGTTCTGCTTTCAAGCAGGCATAATTTGTTGAATTGACAATAAACTTGTTGCCAATGAATAACCAGAAAGATATAAAAAATAAATGTGATAGATGTAAAGATTAATGCTGTATTACGCCCATCATTATACCTCATATTTTGACATCAGTCCTCCACTGGATGTATACCATTGTGGTTGGATTTAAGGTCCCTGATCGTATCATCTTTTTAGGTTACTAGCGTCAACTTTTCCTTGTAATCTTAAAAGATTTACCATTTTGTAAAACATTTGGAAAACTTAGTAGTATCTTCCACTTACTTTTCTTTATACTTATCTAGTACTATTGCTCAGTTTTCGGTTCCTTTTCTCTTTAATTTACAAACTATTGAATATTGTGGGGGTGTTAAGTATTTTTTTAGCATCAGGCAAAACTAATTACAGGACCACCATTTGATTTTTCTGTGGGAGCTTAGGTGGCGATTTTTCCTAGAAAACAACTATTCCCATGTTTATCTCTAAATAATTATTTATTGTCACCAACTGTTATTTGAAATTATTTTTTTATATACTGAAATCGAAACCTAAAAAAGATATTTAAAACAAAATTAAACTATTACTTTCTTGACAGGGAAAATAAGAATATTTAATTTCACTAGCACCAAGAGTTAATTAAATTGCCTAATAGCCAAAGCCTCCCCCCCCCCTCACTGGAGACGTAGTTTGCTTAGAGAATATGTATTTAGAAACCACTCATGCACCCGTGCTTTAATACGTCTTTAGCAATTGTATCAAAATGAAGTAATTCTGTCATAATGTTGCTTACAGAAAAAACGGTGTTACCACTGGGATGATTTCATAACTTTTTTTGGCTCTATCACGTAACGTTTTCTACACTGTGACTTGTTGAAAAGTGTTCCCGTAAATCCTGATACCAGAGCTGGGATATGGTCTATTAGAATATTCAACGAAGATGGCCATTTGAAATGTCACCATATGTTTTTATTTCACAAATAAGATGCAATATTTTTCAGTCGGTCCAGAGTTTATGAATTACGACTTAACACCGGACGTGACGTGTGCTTCGCATATAGCAGATCATGCGTGCCCTTTCAAAGCACCAGATGATACCTCCGATTTTTCTTGAGTTTACACTGCTGTTATTTTATTTTTGTGGTATTCTTGTGCATTTAAGTCGCTTTTGTTTTGTTCTTTGTCCTGTTATCCTCAATATACCCCCGCTTGAAAAGTCGGGGGTATATAGTGATAGGGTTGTCCGTCCGTCCGTCCGTCCGTCCGTTGCACCCGAGGGTAAACATCTCTTATCCGCTACTCCTCCTGAACCAATCGATAGATTTTCATGAAACTTTAACACAGTCTTTGTGACATAATGTAGATGTGCACCTTCTATTTCAGAATGAATTTGATGTAATTGATTTTTGGGGTTTCCCATACCAAACATGGACTTTGCCAATACATTACAAGGGGTACCCATCTCTTATACGCTACTCCTCCTGAACCACTAAATAGATTTTCATGAAACTTTTACACAGTCTTTGTGACATAATGTAGATGTGCATCTTCTATTTCAGAATTTGATTTAATTTATTTTTGTGGTTTCCCATAGCAAAACATGGAATCTGCCATTACATTACAAGGGGGTACCTATCTCTTATCCGCTACTCCTCCTGAAACACTGAATAGATGTTTATGAAACTTTAACACAGTCTTTGTGACATAATGTAGATGTGCACCTCCTATTTCAGAATTTAATTTGATTTAATCGAATTTTGGGGTTTCCCATTGCAAAACATGGACTTTGTCATTACATTACAAGGGGTACCCATCTCTTATCCGCTACTCCTCCTGAACCACTTAATAGATTTTCATGAAAATTTAACACAGTCTTTGTGACATAATGTAAATGTGCACCTTTTATTTCAGAATTTGATTTAATTGATTATTGGGGTTTCCCATAGCAAAACATGGACTTTGCCATTACATTACAAGGGGGTACCCATCTCTTATCCGCTACTCCTCTGACCAACTAAATAGATTTTTCAGGAAACTTTAACACAGTCTTTGTGACATAATGTAGATTCGCATCTTCTATTACAGAATTTAATTTAATTGATTGCGGGGGGTATATATCAGTGAGCTTTGCTCACAGTTTTTCTAGTCTATGTTATGTTTTTGTATTTCGGAAGGGTTCAAGATTTTTCTTTCTTCCTTTTTGCTGAGGTATTTGTTCCTGATGTAATAGTATACAATCAAGTATAAGTCCGGTTTTCTCGAAATCTTCGATTAAATTGAGTTACTTCCTCGTTTTCAAGTAAATGCCACGTGCTTTTAGCACATCTTTGTCAGGTTTAATCCAGTAAACCATCTCCTAAAACAGGAATAAATATTTGAAAGAAATAAATGAAACAAGTGTGGATCGTATTGCGAGGCAATACATAAGTCCCCTACCGGTGGAATAATTCTTTTGTTATTCCAGCAAAAAGAGTAAAGAAAAAGTTTTCCAAGTCCAAGACCCATAACTCCGTCAAAAATCAATGGACTGGAACAACACTCAAACTTGATCTGTAACTCGGAGCAGCAGACTCACATAGCAAATATTAGCTTAATATCTGGAATAGTTTAGACAAAAAGTCCGGAAAACCTAGATTTTACCAAAAGTTTCTAAGTCCAAGGCCCTAACTCCGTCAAAAATCAATGTACCAAAACCGAACTCAGACCTGATCTGTAACTCATAGTGGTAGACTCACATAGCAAATATTAACTTAATATCTGGAACGGTTTAGAAAAAAAGTCCGGAAATCCTAGATTTTACCAAAATTTTCTAAGTCCAAGGCCCATAACTCTGTCAAAAAATCAATGGACCGGAACCAAAGTAACTCATAGTGGTAGACTCACGGTTAAGAAAAAAGTCAGGATAACCTATCTTTTACCAAAATCTCTATGTCCAAGGGCCATAACTCTGTCAAAAATGAATCGACCGGAACCAAACTCGAACATAAACTTGTAGCTCATGGTGGTAGACTTACATACCAAATATAAACTAAATATCTTTTATTACAGTATGGGAAACAACCGGAAAACGGAGTGTGACAGGCTGACGGACCGTATTAACATTTTTAAGATTTCATGGATGAAAAGAACTGGTGGTAAGCTTAGTTGGAAAATAAAAATTTCTTGCTTCTTTCTTTCAGTGTGTTATGATATATAGGATAAATGCAGACAATAAGAAACATAAGTCAATATAAACAGTTTTCTCTTTTCTTCTAATGTATCTCAGAACACCTGATTCAGCTAGTAGGATTGACTGCTTTCTACTGTATTTATAAGATGCTTTGATAGGTTTGTCTGGATAGATGTTGAAATTTCAAGACTGGAGTAAGTACTACATTTTTATTTTTATGCATGGAACGTTTTAGATGCTAAGAATGCAATATATTTTACTTATAATAAGTTAACAAAGTTTTCTCGTGTATTTAGATTAAAGCATAAAACCCATTTTTATATCATGAAGGGCTTGAAACCCATTTATACCATAAAAAAGAAGTTTTGTTGGCTGAAACTAATGGTTAAAAGCGACAAGTGGTTTAATTCAATTGTTGCCTATACATTTGTACATTTTTTATGCATTGATGGGCAAGGATTGAAATATTTAAGCTTCATGCATCGACAAAGAAATACAAAATAGCAGTACAGAGTCAAAACGACACAAAAACAAAAACAAAGAATCACAACCATTTATGAGTCACAAATGTAAACTAGAAAGAGAAAGTACCCCGCTGCCATTATCTGATGTTTTCATGGTGTGTTTATATTCAAGTTGTGCATAAAATTTATCTACTCTCTTTGTGTCTGTAAGACACATATGATGCCCCCGCACCCCACAAAAAAGAAAAAGATCTCACTAAATCCGGAAACTTATGACGTCACTATGCAAAAAGTGACGATTTCACTTCTGGAGTATTATGGAGTATTCTTTCTCAATGTTACATAGTCTGGATTGATTAGACTCTTTACATTGGGATATCTACCAAAGCTGGAAGAGTCTAGTTGAAAGAGACGTTGTTTCTCCAAGAAATACCCAAGTTAAGGTAATAACTGTCATATGTCATGTTTGTAAAAAATATGCTAGTTCATTGAACATGAATGTCATGGTTAATTTGATCTGCGAATCGAAAACCCCACCATTCCACCATGGTACTACATAAGTACCGGGAAAAATGCTTCTCATTTATTCTCGTTGGTCATATGACGAGACTTACAGGTCCTATTTTGCCCAAAAACTTAATTGTGACAATATGTACACCTTCAGTCCATGCCTAATTACTGTGTATGGTTAAAATGGTTAAATAAATGTAGCTTTAGTATTGTGGGAGGAGTTAACCAAAATAGCAGTTTCAGAACACATATTTTGATATTTTATTAAAATGTGTGTTCTGGGACTGCTATGGTTCGAAGATATTATTGGGTTCCCAATGTCCAAAAAAGCCGCTTAGTTTATGAGTTTGGGTTAACGGAATAACACACGACTAATTTTTGTTTTATAGGCTGGAATAGTTATTGAATTTTATATTTTTCACTGTCGTAGAAAGTTTCCGTGGTCACGATTTCTGTAATTTATCATTTTTAAGGGGTATCCTGTAGCAGATTCTTAGATATGGTATCTTTAAATCTATAGAAATTAGTAAGAATCACTGATATCCTGATGAAAAGCTATTTCGGTGAAAGTCCAGACCTAAAATTTTGTTTTACTAGCTAGAATGTTACTTGTTATTCATTGATTTTTATAATTTGTCGGTGTTAAAATTGGAATAAAAATGATCATGAATTTAAGACATTTTTGTTGAATACGAAATTACTAATCTGAATTTTCCAAATATTTTAATTTAAACGGAAACACTACTATTATCTGTACATATATGCAAAAAATCATGGGTGTCATGTCTGCCATTGTAGAGAAATCAACATATAAAAGCATTAAATTTGCGTAAAAATCTTAAAATTATATGTGAATGTGGCATTTTTATAGCTTGATAAATCTGGAAACGTCCGAAGTGCGACAACTTTAATCTATATGAAGGTAGAATAACATGGTAGACCAAGTCTTGTCAAATTATTTTGATCTGTTGGAGATTTTTAAATTGGTCGAATTTCGAATTTTCATGTATATGTTAATGTTTTTACATTTAGATTAAGATTTTGCTATCCATGTAGATGATATAACAGGGTTTTCGTCAATTCTTAAATATATTAATATTGGTTTTATTAGGTTTTATGGTAGTGCGTGTTTTTCATGGAAATTTACTCAAGTAATACCAAAAACAAAAATGTGATTTATTTTGTCCAGGTTTTATTCAATTTTGAATAGGTAAGGCGTAAAAAATTAATTCAAGGTTTCCTTTAGACAATGGTTCAACAAAAACTTAGAAAATACTATCAATAATAATTGAAAGCGTCCTTTATATATTTCAGGTGCAAATATTTAAAATTTCACATCTCAAAAACAAATGATAACCGTGGAACTTGTTTAATGAAGATAAATGACAAATCATTATAAAAAATAAAACAATGAACTGTCTAAAAAAAAAAGTAATATTATTTTTTTGAAAATTTCGTGAGGGGTTTCTTGGTAAAATGAAGCATACTTTTAGTACCGTGAGATTTTTCTTGATTTTAGGAAATGACCTTTAACCCCATTTTAAATAAAATGTGACCTTATTTTATTATTACGACATTGTTATATCGATGCGCTATTGTCTCCCCTTTCAAAAAATGTATAATGCAGGTGTTTGTGATTCCGTTTACCCAAATTCGAAAAAATCGTCGCTTGGGCACCCTACTATATGCATATTGTCACATTCTATAATTTGGCAAAATTAGTGATTGTTGGCCAAGTTCAACTACCCCCAATATCACTAATTTTGCCAGCTCTAGAATGTGACAATGGGCACATCCTCGAACCATGCCTAATTACTGTGCAAAGTAAAATAAATGTAGCATTAATATTATTGGAGAAGTTGTCCGTAAAACAGTTCCAGCACATACATTTCAATAAAATGGCCAAGCTCAGCTGCCATTCAAAATCACAAATTTTTCCTAAAATCTAAAATGTGACAATATGCAAGCATAATCTCTGTGCATAGTGAAATTTATGTAGTTTTGATGTTGGGGAAGGAGTTGTGCAGAATAACAGTCATAGAAGACACATTTCAATAAAATAGTAGGGTGCCCAAGCGACGATTTTTTCGACTTTGGGTTAACGGAATCACACACACCTGCATTATACATTTTTGGAAAGAGGAGCCCATGGCGCATCGAAATAGCAATGTCGTAGAGATCAAATTTGGCCACATTTTATTTAAATTGGGGTTAAAGTTCATTTCCTAAAACCAAGAAAAGTCTCACGGAGTTAAACGTTTGCTTCATTTTATCAACAAACCCCTCACGAATTTTTCAAAAAAATGATATTGATTTTTTCCAGACAGTTCACTGCTTTATTTTTAAAATGATTTGTCATTTATCTTTATTAAACAAGTATCACGGTTACCATTTGTTTTTGTGAAGATGTGAAATTTTATATATTTGCACCTGAAATATATAAAGGACGCTTTCAATTATTATTGATAGTATTTTCTAAGTTTTTGTTGAAACATTGTTTGAAGGAAACCTTGAATTAATTTTTAAAGCATTACCTATTCAAAATTGAATAAAACCTGGACAAAATAAATCGCATTTTTGTTCTTGGTATTACTTGGGTAAATTTCCATGAAAACACGCACTACCATAAAACCTAATAAAACCAATAAAAATTGACCAAAATCTTGTTATATCATCTACATGGAAAGCAAATTTAATGCTTTTATATGTTGATTTCTCTGTAATGGCAGACATGACACCCATGATTTTTGGCACATATGTACAGATTGTAGTCATGTTCCATTTAAATTGAAATATTTCGAAAATTCAGGTTAGTAATTTCGTTTTCAACAAAAATGTCTTAAATTCATGATCATTTTTATTCCAATTTTAACACCGACAAATTATAAAAATTAATGAATAATAAGTTACATTCTAGCTGGTAAAACAAAATTTTAGGTCTGGACTTTCACAAAAATAGCTTTTAATCGGATATCGGAGACTCTTACTACTTTCTGTAGATTTAAAGATACCATAATTTAGAATCTGCTATAGGGTATCCCCTAAAACTGAGAAATTACAGAAATCGTGACCACGGAAACTTTCTACGACAGTGAAAAATATATAATTTAATAATTATTCCAGCCTATAATTACAAAAATTAGTCGTGTGTTATTCCGTTAACCCAAACTCGCAAACTAAGCGTCTTTTTGGACATTGGGCACCCTACTAAAATTGCCAAGTTCAATTACCCCTCACAGTCACAAATTCTGGCCCAACATAAACCATGACAATATGTACATCTTCAATGCATGTCTAATCACTATGCAAAAAAAAGACTGTGGCATTAATATTAATGGAAAAGTTATCAAGAATAGCAGCTTATTAGAGATGTGACGGACGGAAGGACGGATGAGAGTAAAACAAAAAAAAAATGTACCTGCAGTATGATTCATTAAAAGTACTTGCGATGTAAGCCAAAAAGAACAGAGGATTTCATCAGGGAACACTGTAACATTCCAAATACAAAGTCCGTTGTTGATTCGGATTAAATGTGTGTCAGTCCGTTGATAAACTCTTAGTATACCAAACAATGTATGTGTATTCTCATTTGTAAGATGAAACTAGAGGCTCAGAGACTGACCCTGTGTCACTCACCCGAGAAAAGCTAAACAGCCTGGTTTTTGATGTTCAGCGTGGGGGTCAAGTTTTTTGTCGAATCGAAACGAAATGAACAATCTTTGTAAAGGACTTTCCATGTATAATTCTTGTAAAGTTTTGTTGAATTTGCTTCAAGGGTTTCAGAGGAGTTGACGAAAATGATGTTTCCCCATAGGATGCAATGTTAAATAAAAGTTCCGCACTGGCAGCCATGTTTTTGAGATTAGAATGAAATAAGCAATCTTTGAAAAAGAACATCCAGGCAATATTTCTGAAAAGATTGGTAGTTGTTTTGTTGAAAATGTTGATTTTTTTCCATAGGCTCCAATGTTAACAATAAGGTCGGCACTGGCCGCCATGTTTTTTGTCACACCAGAAGGAAATGGGCAATCTTGGTAAAGGACCTTCCATACATCATTCCTGCAAAGTCTGATTAGGTCAAGAGGAGTTGATGAAAATGATATTTTTCCATGAGGTCCAATGTTCAATTTAAGTTCGGCGTTGGCGGTAATGTTTTTTGTCGAATCGGAGCGAAATGAGCAATGAGGTTCCACACCGTTCACATCATTCCTCAGTCAGTGGTTTGAGAGGAGGTGATGAAAATGATGTCTTCCTCATATAGTCCAAAGATAAATATAAGTTCTACGCTGGTGGCACTGTTTTTGTCGGATCGGAACTAAAGAGAAATCACTGTAAAGGACCTTCTAGGGTTCTAGTGCTGCTGATGAGGAATTAATTTCCGAAATGGCCATACAGCTCATTAAAATTATTGCAGTTGGAGTTAACATATGTGTTATGGTCTCATGTTCATTAACTCCATATCTTTTCGTAAAATATTTAATATAGGAGTTTGTCTTTTATTGCAGTGTGGAGTTGGTAAAACAATTCCCCGTGGTAGAGATGTATGCTCTTTATTTTTCTTAGATATGGTGTAATTGTACATGAGATAATATCTAATGTTGAATAAAAGGATATGGAGTAAATGCACATGAGACAAACTCTCTACAAATACATGGCAACTTTATTCAATTACTATTATCTAAATTTATGGAAATTCTAAAACCGAAGGATTAACTCCCTCCATCGTAGTTTGGTCCTTAGCTATATTTGATTTACTGATTATTTGGATTTCGTTTGGTTTTAAGCATTGTAAACATTTTTTGAAATGATTGATTTCCTTTGTTTGGGTATTAGTGCTGCTGATGAGGAATTAATTTCCGAAATGGCCATACAGCTCATTAAAATTATTGCAGTTGGAGATAACATATGTGTTATGGTCTCATGTTCATTTACTCCATATCCTTTCGTAAAATCTTCAATCAACATTTCTGTTAGGTCTGGTTGAATATGCTCCAGTGGTTCCACATGAGTCAACAAAAATGATGTGTTTCCCATAGGGTAAAATGTTAGATATAAGTTCCGCATTGGCGGCCATGTTTTTTGTCCGATCAGATCGTTGTACATGTCCTTCCATACATTATTCCTGTAGAATTTCGTTGAATTTGCTTCAGTGGTTCGAGATGAGTCGACAAAATGATGTTTTCCTATAGAGTCCAATGTTAAAAAGAGTTTGGGGTTGGCGGCCATGTTTTTGTCGAATCGGTATGAAATGATTTTTGTAAAGAACCTTCTATACATCATTCCTTAAAAGTTTGGTTGAATTACCATAAGTGGTTTCAGAGGAGTTGACAAAAACATGGAAAATGAAGTTTTTTTCCAAGAGTCCAATGTTAAATATAAGTTAGGGGCTGGCGGCCATGTTTTTTGTGGAATTGAGCAATCTTTGTAAAGAACCTTCCATACATCATTTCTGTAGAGTTTGGTTGAATTTGCTTCAGTGGTGTCAGAGGAGTTGATGAACATGTAAAAAGTTTATTCAATGGCACTCCAACATAGAAGGTTTTAGTGATAGTAATGTTGTTTCGCTGACAAATTCTGAAATGAATTATAAGATATAAAATAATCTGTAAAAAGGAGACTCCATATGACGGAGATATTTGATTTTTGGCAAGGGCTGTACTTGTTTTCAGTGTAACCCTATCTTGCACACCAAATTAAAGAGTTTTTTGGTCTATGTCCCTTCTACAAAAGAAGTATTTACTTGGACATAACCTGCGCACTGTGACACAAAACAGCATATTTTCTAGTACGAAACTTCATAGTCTTTCATTTTCGGTTTGAAACGCCTTTCCTTATTTATACGACAGCAAAAAATTGAGGTTATACATTGTTATGGTGCTGACGTTGTCGTCGTAACTGTCGTTGGCGTTGTAATTGTCGTCGTCTGTAGACACTTTTGTTTTTGGTCAATAACTTAAGTTCCAGTGATTCAATCCTTATGAAATTTTCACACAATATTCCTCGGCACAAAAGAAGGTCTTTGAGAGGTTTTTGATATTGTGGCCACTCCCGTTTATAAAAGCGACCAAAACAGGCCAAATTGCGTGTTTTCATATATTTGAATGTAGAATATTTATTATACTGTATTGATGGGGTTTCTTTTAGTGTGCTCCAGAGGCTATTTCCAATCAGTAGTATGTCAACGAATTTCATGTTGCATGTGCCGTTCATGAGATCTAAAATGGGATCCAAAAAGGACGAATCTCAAAAAATGTTTTTTTTTTTTTATATTTAGTCCGACTTTGATGCAGTTTCTTTCAATGGATTCCTTATAAAAATTTAAATAGCGTTTAACCATTATATTTTTAATAACTTTTTTTCTTTCTGAGCTATGAGGGGCCAAATGGGGCAAATTGCAAATATTCAGATTACCTAAGAATTTTAATTTTCATCGGATTTCGATTTGATTTTTTTCTTTGGATTCCTTGATTAATGCTTTCATGTTAACAGATTTGTCGTAGCTCTTACCGTTTCCGAGCTATGAGGTGTCACAGGAGCAAAAATTGCAAATTTTCAAAATGCGTAAAATCTTTATTTTTCATCGGATTTCAATGGGATTTTTTTCTTTTGATTCCTCTTGTTGTAAGCTTTTTGTAGTTTGTCAACAGATTTGCAGTTTATTTTAAAGTTTTCTTGCTATTAGGGGTCAAAGGGGCCAAAATATTTTAAATCTTTTTTTTTTTTATCGAATTTCGATTGAACTTTTTTCTTTGGATTCTTCTTGATGAAAGCTTTCAGTGGTACTACAACAAATTTGGCATAATACTAAATGTTTCCGATCTTTAAGGATCAAAAGGGTTAATTTTTATGTCCCAAGTTTGTGCCCCTCTATTTACTGTGTCAAGCTCCTTATAGTGCCCACATTCACTTGAAATTACACTTATTCAAATTTCAGTGGTCGAAATGCTGCGGTCGTATCATACTGCGCTCGGCGTAGCCCTTTATTATAAGATTCAATATGCTTATTTTTTTTTTGTAAAAATTAAAACGTATCATATCACATAAGACGCTACATAAACACTTTTATACGTTTATGCTGTTTTTATTTCTTGATTAAGGTCTGGGACTACGAAAAAATACCCCTCCACCAACAAATAAGTGACGATTTGTGTGCGTGTTAATGAGCAGCTTTGAATCTTATTTTTTCACTGCTACCGTACAGTAAACTTGGTACTAGTTTAGTTAGTACCATAACAGTTCAATGCTCTAATCCGTTGATGGGACCGGTAATAGTACCAATATCCGTTGTTGTTCCCATACAGTGTTTTTATACCTAAACTATCAACATATTAAAATCGATACAATTAAAACTCCATTTTGGAGCATAGACCATATATTCTTTAGTGATTGAAGGTTATCAATGGATAAGGAATTTCAAGTGCCATAGAATCAGTCGGAAATCAGGTATTTGAAACATTTGCATTTTAAACTGCATTCATAATTAGTCAGCTGTATTGCTTCGTGACCATTTGGTGCTTTTTCCGTTACTCAGCGACTGGCATTCAAGTATAACCACAGTATCGGTGAAATTTTTGCCCAATAGTGACTTAACAAGGTGTTACTGGCCATTTACATTACTGTGAAGCATGAAGCAATATAGTTGTACTAATTATGAATACAAATGTTTCCAAGGACTAATTTTCGACTGATTCTATGGCATTTGTGCTTGCGTATCCATTGATAACCTCGGTCAAAGCCATAGTCCAGTCCATTCTCCAAAGTGGAAACTCAAATGTTAACATCTGACGCAGATGGCATTCTTTTCCTATTGACCCTTTCACGATAACTGCGTTCCTATAATTTTGAGTGGAAAATAAAAAAAAAATGCCGCAAAAATGACGTCGTGGGACAATGGAATTCGCCTTCCTGCTTTCCCGATTGGTGTCGCTGCTGCACTATCAGGTAACTCGCGGGAAAAGTGGTATTTCACGCATGTTCAAAAATTGTTCCTTATGCGTGAATTTTTCCGGTATCACGACGTCACAGAACAGAACATGATAGTACAATGGTGACACCAGGCGGGACGAAATATGGAAGGTGCATTCCATTAATCAAGACGTCACATATATTATGACGCATTTTACCCATGCGTTGTATATACGTTATTCATTCGGTACTTGTCCATCTTGTATCCGTTCATGTACGGTAGAGTAAATTGGTGAAACGGACTTCTACTTAAGAGATAACGAGTAAAACGTTCGAGTTCCGGACTTACAGCAGAAACCAACCGGACGAACGATGAATAAAATGAATTTATAAAAATATATGTTGTGCAACAGCCAAAATTAACATGTAATAAAAAAAATAAGAATCATCAAAGTAGGCCTAAATTAAAAGATGATAAGCACAAACTATAAAATATCTAAAAAAAAAAAGAAAAGAAGAAAACAGCTAGGAACAGAAGGAAATGCCCGTATTTTCGACCTTATGTATTCAACTTTGAGGCAACCGCACGGAAAACCAAAATGATGGTCCTGTCAGAACGAGAGAAACTTGAACCACTGAAGAATAACAGAATTTATCTGGTTGCCCACTATTTGGAGGCCAGTAGGCCGATAATTTCAGCTATACTTTCTGTTCCTTTCTTCTGTTTTTAGCCAGTCTTTTATCATTTTTTACTTTGTATATTTTGTCCTTTTTTACCTTTTAAATTTGACCTACTTTTGCCATTTTTATTTTGCTTAAAACGAATTTACAATGATTGCTTATTATGTGATCATCCAATAGAAGGTGCTATACACTACCTTTTTAAAGTTGCTTCTTTAATTTAGTAATTGCCAGACTTATGCAGTGTTTGTTTATTTGTATTTATATTGTGACATTTTTCTAGAATATACCTAAAACATCAAAATTTTAAAAATGTCCGTTTTCTTGCCGTTTAAGACCATTAGCTATTCTAAAAACTGTATAACTTTAATCCGATCTTGGTCTTGAGTATCTTCACTTGGGTCGTTATTGAAGAAGGTTATCTGTGATCCGACAGTTCTTTTCTTATGTCATTCTCTTGCTTTTCTATTCGGTGACATTTTTGGAAAATTAATTTAATTTGTCAAGCACGCCGTAATGATTATAAGTGTTGAGCGGTCAAAAGAAACAGATTTAATATAGCAAACTTACAATGGACAAAAATTACAATCACATGCCACAATCTACTAGTGAACTGCACAAGAAAAAAATATCAATTCTGAAAAATCGATTGTTTTGCATAGTAATTATTCAATTCGTTTTACTCGGTGTTCGTACGGTACGTTTTCGTTAGCAATTCGTTTTATTCAGTACTCTTCCGGTATGTGAACGTTAAATATACGTTTTATTCGGTCCTCGTTCTGTAGGGTTCCGGTGTTTGTTCGGTACGAGTTCGGTTTATTCGGTACCAGGACTGTGCATGTACGGTGTACTTACTGTATACCTCCGGTTTTTGTGAGTTGTCACTGTAATTCGTGAACGATCAAAAATATTTACCACCGTGCAAAAATGATTTTCATCCGTTCCTCATACGTTTGTGTTATACGGTGTAGTGTAAGAGCGGCTTTAGAGATAATAATTGTTTTTGCGGGTCAACACCGTGTATTATCCGTACGCAGGATAAAGGTACCAGGACTGGTTTTCCCTTAAATTTCAATGACGGTAACCATTAGTGTACGTGGATCCAGTTTATAGGTACTAAGTAGCTATACACTGGTACATGTATCACCGTACACTAATGACAGATTCCATTCAAATTTGAACGGTTACCAGTCCTGGTGCCTATATCCTGTGTACGGATGATACACGGTGGTCAAGCGTTGGTTAAATTTGTTAAAAATTAGAGGAAAGGAAATCTATCATCGCTAAAAGTAGGAAATGTTCTCTCAAAAATAAAAAAATGTCCCTAAAAGAAAAAAATGACAATTACTGTGAGGAAGTTAATTAATCGTTCATGCTTGGAATTGTATTTTCAATGTTGTTCACTATTTTAATATGACGCTCTTCTTTTGTCTGATGAACAAACATGTGATCTTAATTCAATAGAGAATATCCGTTTTGTACAACATCAAATCACCAATTATGTGCACCTTGCATATTTCATTAACACTGATATTTTGTTTATATTTTTTAAATAAATTAATCACCCAAATAGTCGCATCAAATAATTATAATGGAAATTTGCAACTGACTTGAAGACACGGAACTGAAATCAACAGTGGAATTCGATCACGTCGTTACCTGGCAACGAGTGTTCCTTGTGTTATGAAATCTAACCAAAAACAAAAAAAAAACAAAAACAAAAAACAAAAAATAAGATAAATAAATAAATAATATAAAAAAAAAATAATAATAATAAAATAAAAGTTGCCATAGCAACTTAGGTTAAGGTTAGTTGCTGGTTGGATGTCAGTGATATAACTCCAATAACTTGAAAATATCAGGAAAACATTCAAAACGGGGGAGTAATTCTCCATAAATAGAGGTATAGAAAGTAAAGTGTAGGGATTTCAAGATGGTTAGAGTATGTCATGCATATCTGAACAAAGACAACATTATTGATCTCATAACACTACAGCAAAAGGTTAGGGTAGGGTCATTAGGTTACAGAGACTGTTCAAATGATATGTAAGTGTAGATAAAAATCATTAGATTAAGGTTAGTTTTAAGGTCAGGGCGAGACCAAAGCTATAAAAAGGCAAATCCAGTTAAGACACCATGGACAGAATTCGGAGGAAACAAATGAAAACATTTTGATCGAGGTATAGTGAAACAAAAGCTTAAGGCAAGACAACACTTTGGACAGGTGAAGACAAACCAAAATGCGAGACAAACGTGGCAGGGCAAAGGTCAATGACACTTAGAGTACATAGACACCTCGACAATGGATTCTATTTCTAGTAATGCCAGGGTTCATTTTCGCTCCTGATGTCATTTGCATATTTCAGGGAAAAATGGGGTACTTTAGAAATATTTTACAAAGCATGTACTGCGGAACGCCTAGCAAAAATGTCTAGGGTAACCCTTTCTACTACTTATGGAAGGATACATGACATACAATGTGAAACTGAGATGCATGACTTTCGAGCAATAATAAATTATGTGATGAAAATATGCTACTCTGTGGCAAAATATGCATAAATTACCTACACTTATGATCTGAAACAGAGATAAGCAGTTTGGCTAGCCATTTCCACAACAAATATCATTGCGCGATGTATTATATGATTCCTCCGACGGAACAACCACACCGAAAGTAATTGTTTTGGAAAGAAAATTAAATGTCTTATATTTACCTAAATTCAATTGAAAAATTTGATATTTAAGTACATAGAGTAACAATAAAATCGGTCACGGTTTTTTTCTATATTGAGTTTTTGGTCATATTCTGAGACGATAACAGAAAACAATGTAGATAGCGCAGGCTCAGCATTACATTCGTCCAAAGTTTTTGGAAATCCATTCATAATTTTCGTGACCTATTTGCTTCCGGTAACATATTCTTTTATTATAATGTGGTTAACAAAGAGTAATATACCGACATGAGAGTTTCATAAACCACTAATTAGATAAACATATATAAGAAATGTACCGATTCAGAAATGCAACTGCATTGTGGGATTGTCATTGGTCTTAGCGTTCTTGATTGGTCCAAACGTATATTACGAGTACGCTGAGCTTGCGCAACGTCATTTACGAGGACGGAAGTAGAATTTCTTAATCATTCCATTAGATGGACATGCCCACATGAATTCATTAAAAAGTGAAGATGGCTGCGTCGACAAGATAAGCATCTCCTGTTATGCATGCATCATCCGTCGTTTGAGAAATGAATTGTCCAAAGTTATATTGTAGCCAGGAACAAGTCAAGTCCGATAGATATAGATTACACCATTAATTTTATCCAGTAGAGGTAGTTAGATTTTAAAATTGTAATTGCGAGGCATTTTAAAATGTTTAAATTTAACTATCGAGAGTGGATTAAATATTGTTATAATCGAGATAAATTGGTGTAATCTATTTTTCTGATAAATGATAAACCCAAAAATTGTATTCCAAATAGATTTGGCGGGAAATAGCACGGGACTTTATTCAATATACGTCGAATATGAAAATCTATCTAATAAGACAAAACCGGTTTAAACTTGACATATCATTACAGAAATATGGAGTATAGAACATTTTGTTTTTGATACGGACTTTAACGCGGCTAGTAGCAAGTGAGCCCGTTGGGGCGAGCTTAATGAATTACGCCGTAATAAAGTCCGTATCAAAAACAAAATGTCCTATATTTCTTTTATCGGTAATTAACAAAATGATAAATAGAACGTAACAATAAACAGAAATATCTGAAATTTCTACTTTAGCATAATTAATCTAGTGTTTATTGCAATAATTTATATGCATTCCCCATTCGATGTATTACGTGTATGAACACAAAAATAGTACCAAAACATGATGTCAGCATAGCAGTGTCAACCCGCGGGCGACTCCTTCACAGTGACCCGATAGTGTCCAGTTCGGTGATACTGAGAATTTCAGTCTCTGTTGACCAAATGGATTTCATACAAATTGCCGATAATTTGAATGAAACGACTCAATATAAGTGTCAGTCACGTACGTATATTATCTGCTGTCAAATTGAGAAAAGCCCAATTTTAATTATATTTAATTGAATTAGGTGTTGAACATATTTCACATGCAGCATATAGTAGGGTGCCCAATGTCCAAAAAGACGCTTAGTTTGCGAGTTTGGGTTAACGAAATAACACACGACTAATTTTTGTTTTATAGGCTGTAATATTTATTAAATTTTATATTTTTTATTGTCGTAGAAAGTTTCCGTGGTCACGATTTCTGTAATTTCTCATTTTTAAGGGGTACCCTATAGCAGATTCTTAGATATGGTATCTTTAAATCTATATAAATTAGTAATAGTCTCTGATATCCTGATGAAAAGCTATTTTTGTGAATGTCCAGACCTAAAATTTTGTTTTACTACCTAGAATGTTACTTATTATTCATTGATTTTTATAATTTGTCGGTGTTAAAATTGGAATGAAAAGGGTCATGAATTTAAGACATTTTTGTTGAATACGAAATTACTGACCTGAATTTTCGAAATATTTCAATTTAAACGGAAACAAAACTATCATCTGTACATATATGCCAAAAATCATGGGTGTCATGTCTGCCATTACAGAGAAATCAACATATAAAAGCATTAAATTTGCGTAAAAATTTCAAAATTTTATGTGAATCTGGCATTTTTATAGCTTGATAAATCTGGAAACGTACGATTTGCGACAACTCTAATCTATATGAAGGTAGAATAACATGGTAGACCAAGTCTTGTCAAATTATTTGGATCTTTTGGAGATTTTTAAATTGGTCGAATTTCGAATTTTCATGTATATGTTAACGTTTTAACATTTAAATTGAGTTTTTGCTATCCATGTAGATGATATAACAGGTTTTTGGTCAATTTTTAATTGGTTTTATTAGGTTTAATGGTAGTGCGTGTTTTTCATTGATTTTTACTCAAGTAATACCAAAAACAAAAATGTTATCTGTTTTGTCCAGGTTTTATTCAATTTTGAATAGGTAAGGCTTTAAAATTTAATTCAAGGTTTCCTTTAAACAATGGTTCAACAAAAACTTAGAAAATACTATCAATAATAATTGAAAGCGTCCTTTATATGTTTTAGGTGCAAATATTTAAAATTTCTCATCTCAAAAACAAATGGTAACCGTAAAACTTTTTTAATGAAGATAAATTACAAATCATTATAAAAAAAAACAATGAACTGTCTGGAAAAAATTAATATTATTTTTTGAAAATTTCGTGAGGGGTTTGTTGGTAAAATGAAGCAAACTTTTAGTTCCGTGAGATTTTTCTTGATTTTAGGAAATGACCTTTAACCCCATTTTAAATAAAATGTGACCAAATTTGATCTCTACGACATTGTTATTTCGATGCGCTATGGTCTCCTCTTTCCAAAAATGTATAATGCAGGTGTGTGTGATTCCGTTAACCCTAATTCGAAAAAATCGTCGCTTGGGCACCCTACTAATACGGCAACAAACTGCAATTTACAATGACTGTCATAAATTTTATTTTTTTTTAATTTCTAAATAATTTCATTAGTGTTAAATTTTAGAAAACCAAAAGACTTTATCTATGGTAAAACTAGATAATTGGAATATCGCGGCAATTCCACAAGTGTGGGATTGTTGCTTTTGATTTTGTTCTCCATTTTATTACACAAAGTACACATTCCAAGGAATTGATACTCTGGGGTGACAAATTCCCTCCCTACCTTCCACACATGAAGTTGAAAATAAGGAAAACAATCTACATGAAAGCCTGCATATATATACGTAGGCGTCAGTTTTGCCACATATATAATTATAAATTTCGACGGATATTGCAAAGGAAACTAATATTAATTAATTCAAATATAAAATGACATGTAGTTAATATACATGTTATCAGGAAGTAGCGTTACCACGGTTATATAACAAAACAAGATTGTAGTAATATAATATTTTCGTCCAAAATCTGGGCTTATTCTATTATATCATTGTTTTTATGAAGAACTATGATACATTTTTAGAAACCTCCCTGAAAAGACCCTTTCATGACAAATGTAGGCTATAATTTTCTGGAGGTAATGTAGTCTATACGTACAATAGGTCTGCACGGTAATAAACAATGAAAAAATATGGAATTAGTGTGCATTAGACAAAGTCTGTACAAAAAATGGTAAAACAAAGCAATGGAACTATGCTTTTATTTTTGTTTTTCATCTTAAAGTCACCATGAGGCTTTCAACAATGAGTTTTGCTCATGACTCATACTAAGTTTAAGACGCTTCAACTAATACCGTATGTCTCGAAGAGTTTGTGTACCTGAAAGTTGCATTTTTCACAAAATTTACATATGACGTTATAAACAAAAAACTAACGTCAAAATACCTGAGACGTAATGTTTTTCGAATTGCATTTTGAACGTTATTTCTTGATTATCATACGAAGAAACTGACAGACCCTGTTTCCGAAAAATAACAATCAAACACAAATTGTGACGTCGAAGGTTACGGGCTAATTAAACATAATGTGTAAAATAAATAATGAGTTCGTGTTCACTCAACGAAATTGAAGACAGTAATACGGTAGCCCATGTTCGGCATTTTTACAAATTTTCATCCTTTCAAATGCACAGATAAATTTTTGTCAATGAAGTTCCTTTTTTGATATTCATAATTTGATAAAAAAAATAACAGCATGGATGGTTTTGTTAATTTTGCAACGTTTCATCACCGGAAAAAATATTAAGCGTAAATAACACTCAAAACCTGTACTGTAACCAATAATAAAATATTTGGTTGGGTGTACCTGATCGAGTTTTCCACATATGGTGAAATGATGATCCTTTTAAATGCAAATACATAGTATGTAAATTAGAAAAAGAATCACGTGACTTATCAGTATTCTCACCAAGGCCGACTTCGTTATACAGCTTTTAATGCTAAAACACGGATTTTTGGTCTCATCACTTTGACACTTTCTTACGACGTTTTCAATGTCAAAACAAACCGTAAATCGATAATTTTACAGAAAACGCTGGTTTTATACTGATACATCTTTTAATTGGTACATATTTAGCTTCCATGGGAACTTCTATTTTACAAAGTACAAAATCAAGGTTTATTGCAGCGTTTTCTTTGGCATTCAAAGTTTTGTTGTCTTACCATCTATCTTCATTTTGTACTTAAACCATGTATCTTGTTTTTGTACTTATACTTTGGCAATTAAGCTATGGAAGTTGAAGTTTTTAGCCATTTTGATAAAATATTTATGATGGAATGTTAAAGGACTCGCGCTTCGGAATTTCATATGGCTTGGGAACTTCGGAAATATCTCCTTCGCCGAACTGACATGATTCATTTGACTGCATAGCAAATGTCCTTGTATTTGACCTGCAACTCAATTTTAATGAAGAATAGCTATGTTTCAAAATTTTACCTATCAAATACAATGAAATTCCGGTACCCGTATTTTACTCCGAAATAAAATATGCAAATGAGCAAAAATGCACAGATTTCTCCATATAAATTGCTGTGTTGTAGGGACACTATTTGTTGTGTGTCGTAAATATTTATACCAAAAGGCCGGCAATGGCTTACTATGAAAATGTCAAATAATACAATTCTGTAACCCTTGGACCTTTTAAGATATAAAATGGAATATTTTTGTGTAAAATGCCAGCCACCATTAATTTCATGGCGTTTTATTTATGCATCCTCCAGAAGAGAAGTGAAGCAGGGGTGGGGTTCTCGAAAGTATCCTAGGATTCGTCCTAAGATGTATCTTATGACCAAGTTTAGGATGGACTTAGAATTATCTTACGACATTCTTAAGTTGTGTCTCGAAACTATCTCAGACGCATCTTATGTTAGCACGTCCTTAACATATCTTAAGCGTAATATTTTAATTTTCTATATTTATTTTATTACAAAATGTTGATCATTTTATTAAATTGTTTACCTATTTTATCTACTAACATGTATAGAATGAAGCACACGATTTCAAGTCTAAATGTAAAATATATCGAAAAGGCTTTTTGATTTACATTTTGTTTTGAAATGACATCTATAACCATTAATAGTAATAGTTTCGTAAACACTGAGTTCAAAGTTTAAAATCGTGCAAAGTTTTTTTTAAGATACCTGTTAATTGATGCGTTCGTATTGATTCATGTTCATCTTCTAAAAAAATATTGAACAAAAGGCGAAATATAAGGTTAGGATTGAGATAGAATGATCTTAAGACACCTAAGTTAAGACGAAATATCACAAGTTAGGAGAACTTCGAGAACACGACTTAGAACAAAGACGTGTCATAAGATGGTCTTAGGAAACGTCTTATCCCTAAGATAGCTTCGAGAACACCACCCCTGTTGTACTTTTGTTGTATTACCCATCATCATTTAATTATTTGACAAAAAACATTCAAATTTATTGTTGATAATATTTACATTTTAGAAGTCTTTTATTATTACTCTCTTTCTGTTTTACATAGGTTTCATGATTCATCGCGAGTTCAATTACTGTAGTTTCGTATGGAAAACTCGACCATTTCCAGTAGGCCAACAACAATGGTGTCTAAAACTACCCGACAATTATGATTGATTTATTTGAACTGTTTCATTTTTACTCATATTTGATTGACCCTCATATTATGTTTACTCTTGCTCTTAATCTCATATAAAACAATATCATAATAAGATTATAGTTGCACCCTATGGAAGGGCGTCAAGAAGGAAATAAGACATTTCAAAGTTCGGGATTGTCACACTTAATTTCGTATAATCTAATCTCGTCTGCTACAGGCGACTGAATTGGTCGTCATGGGGTACAAAGATAAAGACACCAAAATTCAGTTTGAATAAATTAGCTTGATGGCATGAAGTTGCATCGTGAAAAACATAGTTTTTATGTTAACTGTTCATTTCTTTTCAGCCTACTCAATTCAACGAATCATAAAAAACTAAGTTTCCGGAACCATCATACTAAACAATGGAAAAAGCATCTCTAAACATAGAACTGCTTGAAAACTTTTATTTAGAAATTTAGTTTGTTTCAAATTTCCGTGAAAAGAATGATCTCTTCAAAAGTGCAATTAAATCATTCATTATTTAGGTTTTAATAATATATAAGACCATAATAATACACATTTTATGCTACACATGTATGTCAAAAAAAAAAAAAAAAAGAAAAATCTTTTTTTTTTCAGTCTAAATTTTCGCCATAAGCATTCTTAATACAATATTACAAAAAAAAACATCCCCATATTGACAGGTCTTTTTCGGAGTCTCCGATTGAAATTCTGTCACCACTATTTCTAGAATTCTTCATAAATCTGAAAAGCATAACAAATAATTTTTTTTTCAAATGCTATAGCTACCTAACATGGGTGAGTTTTTTGCCCTTGTTAACAGTTTCACCACAAAAAGTATCTTCAAATACGATTCTAATTGGAATAAACAGATTAAAGTGCCATTTACTGCGTATAATATTGCGAAGTGGGGAGATAACTCCCCTTTCTGCACAAATTACTTGTTTTGATTAGTATGAATAAAAGAAAAGATTTTGAATATTTTATCGTAAATAGAAATTAAATATCCATGTTATCATGAAACTGTACTCATTTTCAGAAATAATTAAAAAGTGCCTACATAAAAATATGTAGGTTTTGAATGGCATTTTAAATACATCAGATTTTTAGAAAGGGAGGTAATTCTTCCTGTTTGACGTTCAGAATTGAGGAAGTTTAAGACTTTTTAGGCATTGTGAAGAAACGGTTCGGTGAATTTTTATAAAATTTTGATATATGTCATATGTGTAGAGGACCTTTAATTCAACAGTCTTTTGTGAGAATTGAAATTTAGGATTTTCAACTAGAAGAAATTGAATGAAGCTGTGTTTTCAGTAATGTTTTGAAAACATATTTTCTTTTTCACTGCAAATCAACAATTAATCCTTGCTTATAATAATTATTCTCTGATTACAAAAAATGTACACGTGTCGATGAAAAAGTTCGGTATTTTATAGTCTTTTTTATGCCAATTTTTATCCGTCTACAGTTCAGTAATATATGCTTCATGGTGATTACTGAAAAGAATTTAAGACATCTACGACAGGGGTGTTTCTGTGAACTATAAATAAAAAATCTTAAAGTGAAAGTTTTCAAAACTTTTTCTAGAAATATATTAGTATATAATTGTTTCATACTGCAAATCTAAAGAAAATTGATTGTGTGGAAAATTTTCGGGTTACCCCGGGTCTGCTACCTTTACACCCCTTTTCCCTTTTTCTATAGGTTTCGAAATTTTGAGAAAAATATGTGACATTTATATGTTTAACCACGTCTCTTGTAATCAAAAGATTGAAAGGGATAAATTTAAGTACAACAACATTTGGTCAAAATATGTTCAGCCTTTTCTATTGTCGAAGTTGTAGTTCATCTCAAAATTGTACTGCAGTACTGTACAAAGAAGCCCTAACTGATTGACGAACACGAAACTTTGAAACTGACTGCTGACAGCACGTGAATGGATTGCTGACGGGAAATTGAAGCGACGTAATGAATCGTTTCACGTTCACTTTCATCTAAGAATAAAATTCATGAAATTTCATGAAGAGAAAAGTAAATAAACAAAAAAAAAAGAGAGAGAGAGAGAGAGAGAGAGAATAATAAAAATAAATATATAAATATCTATATAATTTATATTAATATATTCATAGACTGAATAATTCCTGTGAATATGTTACCTTACTATTGTTACTTTTTCAGACCACACAGTTATTAACCTAATTTCTCGAAATAAATATGTATTTTCAAAGAGATTTGTAGTCCGTGATTAGAGTGTATCGCTAATCAGACACATATTCACTGCAACACTAATATTTTGTATATTTTGCAGAAATCATATTAAGAATATTTTCAGTTTTGGATATTTTGCAGAAATCATATTAAGAATATTTTCAGTTTTGGATATGATGTAAATGCCCACAAAAACCGCAGACTAAAATCTTACTTTTTAAACCTTACCTTAAATTTTTATATCGCAACAGAAAAAGTCCTTCGAAGGGATATGTTGAAGTAAAATTTTTAAAAAATGAATTGTTCTGATCATATTTGAAGATTCATGTTAAGACCGCAGAAAATCATACCGTTCAAACCTTATCTAAGCTTATAATAAAACACCTTTGAAAGGATATGATGGAGTAAATTTCTATAAAAAAACTGAATTTGTTTAGCAAGTTTTAGATTGGGTTTAAACCACAGACTACAAATATTACTTTTCAAATCTTACTTAAAATCCTACTTAAAACATACTTAAAATTCATTCAATTTGTAAATCAAAACATTAATACCTCCTTCAGAGGATAAGATGAATTAGAATAATAATAATAATAATAACAGAATTCTTTGCTGCTTTTACAGATGGAGTTTATACCACAGACTAAACATCACATTTTTAAACCTTAATTAAAAAAAATTCCTTCAAAATAATGTTGAAGGAAAATAAAAAAAAACTTATTTGTTTTTGGTCATTTCTAAGGATTAAGTTTATACTGAATATCAAAAGTCTTACTTTCAACCCTTATTTATGCTAAAAGTTATTATATTTGTATATCGCAACATACAAAAAAATTCCAAAGGATATGGCAAATTAAAAATTTGAAAAACTAAATTTTTGTGTAACTTTTCAAGTTTGAATTAATTTTGAATTTTTACTGTAGGCTTAAAAACATAAAAGCTCATTCAAAAGGATTTGATGAAGATAATAACCTTTAAACAACGGCAGTAGAATACCGAAGGAACAAAGCACAAGATTACACAAATCAAAGTCCAGAGACATGGCAAAAGCAAGAACACCAACAGACGGAAGACCAAAGACACCACATGCCCACAAAACACACGAACATTACATATACAAAGCACTAACAGTGGGAACTCTAAATAAACAAGAGTGACATCAGGTGCTCCGGAAGGGTAAGCATGTCCTGCTCTGCACACAGCACCCGTCACACGGTCAGTGAGGTATATGTTTTGAAAGATCTGTTAGGTAACTGATTGGTTATTGTCATTTTCTAACCCTTAGACAAAACCAACTAAAATCATGGTACGTGTAACTTCTGAAACCCTCAAACAGTACCAAGGTGAAATTTTGAAAAGCTTTTGTAATCATTTTAGTATTCAAACGTGGACAAGGACAGATCGGTATCACAGACATCACTAACGAAGACAAAACTAAAATTTAACAAGACAACACAAAAAACTAAAGCACTGACAGTGTGAACTCCAATAAAAACCGAGAGCGACATCAGGTGGTCCGGAAGGGTAAGCATATCCTGCTCTGTGCACAGCACCCGTCACACTGTCAGTGGGTCAATCCAGGGTAAAGTCAAAACCGATAATGTCAAAACCGGGAAGACGCGAGGCAAAAATACGGACAGTTTTCCGGTTTGCTTCATTGTTTACAAAAATATTCATTAAGTTATTGTAAATTTGAGCATGTTTGTTATATGATCAACTTGCAAACTGGCGGATCAAGAGTGCCGGGGGGTTTAATTCCGGGGGTTGGAACCCCCATTTTCTGGGAAATGGCACCCTTTTCTTCTGGACAATTTTTTAAAGTTCGTGCAAAATTTAGGCAAAAGTAAAAATAAATCGGTAAAAATGAATTGTAACCCCCTTTTTCTGGAACCTCATTTGAACCCCCTTTTGCAGAGGCTGGATCCACCGGTGCTCCCACCCTTGTCCTGGTGCCTCATTAATCGCAAAATGATAAACAACAAAAATGGAATAAACAAAACTAAAAACAAATATCAAGGATTCGATTGAAATCCTGTTACAACATGTACCAGAAATCATAAAGCTATAACAAACGCAAAATAAGGTCAAACATAAGGCTAAAAAACACAAAATAAGGCCAAAACCAAAAAGAAAGATCTTATTTGGTATGCAGCATCATTGTGAATCTCGGAGGTGGGAATTGTTCTTGTAACATTTTCTCAGCAGCTACGTGTACATATCACAGCCTTTTTATATTTGATATGCAGCTTATACCGTTGGATTTCATATCAAACCAGTTTTCTCTGTAACTACATATATTTTTGTTATGCAGCATCAGGTGAATGTATAAGTTGGGCAAAATATATTTTTAACAGTTTTCCCATCAACTACATGTGCTTATCATATCCTTTTGATATTTGGTGTGCAACATCAGCATGAGGTCCCATGATACAGTCGATTTCAATCACTGGTCTGTTTCCTGTCTACTTTCTGTTTGCCGACTTAGTTCATTTTTGACACTTATGATCAATAGCAGAAAATATTAGTAACAATTTTCTCAGCAACTACTTATCTCAGTCTTTTGATATTTGGTATGCAGCATCAAACATGATCGATCGAGGTCCCATACTATGGGATTTGATTTTAGGTCTGTAGCTCATCTGCTTTCTGTTTAAGGAACTCCGGCCATATTTTAAAATGGTCTATCTGTCAGCCCGTCTGTGATCACTTCTATGTCGAATGATAGCCCTACTAGAGGAAGATGCTTTTCGATTTTTTATGCGTTTTGATACTACCAATTACTACCTTACTATTATCAACTTACTCTATCAAAACTGGAAAAAAATTTCCTGCGATTTCGCGGGCATCTTCTAGTATCTCAAACCTATATCATTTTTTTTTTCTTAAATTACTTCTTTCTTCCATTTTTGGAACATAACAAATATATCTAAAATCCTATTTATTTGTAAATTGAGAGGCAAACCTCCCTAGTTAAAAAATTCGTTTGACCATATATAGATAACATAAGGGAAGATAATTTTAATTTCAATATCAAAAGAGGTTTATTTATATGCTAATGAAATTATATTCCTTTTAATCATTAAAAGCTTACTTGGTACCTGTGGATAATAATCCACAGATCCTTTTCATAAGCCACAAATGCTTCTCTTATGCAATTATTTGGAAATTTGTCAGATACCGGACACTGTGAATTTGATTTTTTTCATATGGTCATTTGGCATTTTGTCTAAGGGTTAGAAAATGACATTAACCAATCAGCTAATAACAGATCTTTCATTAGCATATATGCCTCACTGAAAGTGTGACGGGTGTCACTAGTGGAGCAGGACATGCTTACCCTTTCGGAGCCCCTGACATCACTCCCGGTTTTCATGGGAGTTCACACCTTTTTATTTCCGTGCATCGTAGCTGTCTCGCGCCCTTGTTTTGTCTTTGTTTTTCTCTGTTGCCGTTTTTGCTATGTCTTTGGACTCCGATTTTTGTGGTCTTCGCTTCCCTTGTTCCTTCGTTATTCTACTTCCGTTGTTTGACAACTGGAAAAAGATGTAATATGTTACAAATGAAATACAAGTGAATTTTTGTATCATCATAAATGATGATAGGAAATATAATATTTCAAGATAGGTTTGAATAACTGTTAGTAATTTCCTAGTTCATAATTAACACGTGAAACTTCCCTCGTGTAAAACTGATTTTAAATAATAATTACACCTTATGTAAGTAACCTGTATTCTGATCGGTTAATAGTATCTTTTGGATATCCTTGACTTTCTTACTGTTAAATTTTCGATTGTTGGGCTAATATCCTTTTCGAAATGGTTCATTTTTAAACGTAACTTTCGTTCAATTGTTGTGCTAAAATCCTCTTCGAAATGGTTCATTTTTCAACGTAACTTACGTTCAATTGTTGTGCTAAAATCCGTTTCGAAATGGTTCATTTTAAACGTAACTAACGTTCGATTGTTGTGCTAATATCTTTTTCGAAATGGTTCATTTTTAAACGTAACCTACGTTGTAATAATGTAAAATTTCTACAGGCGAAAGTCATTTAAAAATATCATTTTTAGGTCTAACTTAATTCCAATAATTTATTTACTTTTATATGTGTTCCTTCCAATTTTGTTAAGCTGTAATATTCATACAATTTTGATATATAAACAATAAAATTTGTGTGTTTTGACCAGTTACATGCGATGGTCTAGAAAAACTTTCCAATTTTAGCAATACGTTATATGGGTAGGGGTAAGTTTTATTGATGTATAATATTTATATTACCTAAAATGGCCATTATTTGTATTAATTTTAACGCAAATATAATAAGCTTTCATTTCATACCTACTTTAAGGTGTTTGCAGGGTATTATATTTATAGAATTTTGTGAAATTTTCTGTATAGAAACATATTTGTATTATGGTTCAAAATATAAAATGAAGTTGGGGTGACTGTGCATTTAAGCGCAAAAAATGAATTTGAAAAATTCAGGTTTTTTACATAGAAATGATAGGGAAAATGACTGTATGATGGGATGTCTTTAAAAATCTATTGTGCGGTTATGCGGATGTAAACTTGGATTCTATTTGCTGATTAACCACCTGCTAAATAACCATGTCCGCCCTACACAAGACAATCAATAATCATAATAATGTAGTGTTTCACCTACATGTAACCAAATTCATTCAAAAGCGTACAAATAAGAATTGTACATAAGGACAAAATTCACAAACGTGCAGTAAGCATGGATAAATAAACATGTCGTAATAAAGTTTAACATTGTTTACTTCCAGGTAATGTAAAACTAATTTCAGTCTGATATATACATTAAAAAATTAAAATGTGAAATACATCTATACTTGGAATAACATGTAAATTATTTGCATTCATTTTCAAAGGTTTTCGCTCCATGTATTACGAAAACGCCATGTAAACTTTATACAACATGAAAAATCAATACATCATTCGGCTGTGTATTGTCCAGAGTACGCGGTCAGTCGACAAAGCGTTTATGTGTATTTCCGTGTAGTTAAATGTAGGTCATTTTGTAATTATCGTTTTTTTAGTTAAACACAAACAGGTTTGCATAACCGCACAAAAATGTTATCATGCATTGAACCAACTAATATGATTATTTAGATAGTGTCGAAAATGGTTGAACGGCACGACCTGAAGGTCGCTTGCCGTTCAACGATTTTCGACACTATCTAAATAATCATATTAGTTGGTTCAATGCATGATAACTTATATTATAGATTTTGTTCATTCATTGTATTTGGTTTGAAATTATCACATAGTTTAAAAATAAAAAATAAAAATAGAAATTAGGGGTCACCATTGAAATAAGAGTGATAAATTGTAAAATGTTAATTTCTCTAGTGATATCTATGTTAAATTCTTTTATCAAATTATCTCCCTTGCATAATTTCTTTGTTATGTAAATCCAGCAACAGATTTTCAGCTTGTGTGTTTTAGTACACCTTTTTGTAATGCAAATGATGTAAAAGTGATTAGGAATAACAATTCGAAATACTTCAGAACTTTCATTTCATTTTCAATAACGCTATTTTGTTAAAATTTTGAATGAACGAAATCTAAAGGAACAACTAATAGACAAAAATGGCGGAATAATACCACTGAGACTCTCACTATATACTATATAGTACGTGGGCTGGTTATAACCCCCGTGCACCCCTCCTCATTTCCGAATCCTGTCCATGTTTTGAAGGCCGCTTACATCCCCTCAAATAAAACATGTTAACATGAGCATTATAACCTAATTACACTGGTGAAACAGTGCCAATTTTTGACCCACCTACCGAAATTTTGGAAAATTTCGCTTTTCGTTCAATTTGTTTTTCATTCGGTTGCTTCAGAATGCTTCCCAATTATAAAAAGAGGTATCAAATGATTTCTTATTGTGTGAGCTTTACAATTTTTATGCCCAATACGTTCCATAGCGCCATTAAACTTACCCCTGCCCATGTGAACTATTGACGAAAAATTTGATATTTTCATTGAAATTGCGTAAGTTTGATGGTCTGTAAAACCCGAAGTGCATCTCATCCCAATTAGGAAAATTGTTTTTACTTATTCAATCTATTTCTTTAATACAAAACATGTCAACATGATGTTAACATATTTTAATGGCCAAAGTTTTATTTTCAAAAATACCAAATAAATGGATCTTTGAATGTTTTCGTTCTCGACTAAGTTTTGTCTTTCTTTTGCCTAATTTTATTGTTTAGTAAGT
This sequence comes from Modiolus philippinarum, assembly GCA_002080025.1. NCBI lineage: Eukaryota > Metazoa > Mollusca > Bivalvia > Mytilida > Modiolidae > Modiolus > Modiolus philippinarum. The sequence goes on along the minus strand of MJUU01016248.1, from coordinate 20,168 downwards.
AAATATCCTTTAAAGTAGGTATCAAAAGAAAGCTTATAATTGCGTTACAACTATTACAAATAATGGCCATTTCAGGTAATATAAAAATCATACATCAATAAAATTTACCCCTACCCCCAATAACGTATTGCTAAAATTGGTAATTTTTTGTCGACCATCGCATATAACTGGTCAAAACACACCAATTTTATTGTTTAGATATCAAAATTCCGTGAATATCATCATAATGTACCATTTTTACATTTGTAGTCTGAAACCGAGTACTTAGCCTGAAATTGATGAAAAAATAAAAATTTCTGCATTTTAGAATTTTCGAAATTCACTGTTAAATTGATAAATGTTATAGACTTGGAGCATATATAACTAAATACCGAAGTAACTGTGATTTTATTTTCTGCATATGCGCATTTCGACAACTTATGTCTCTTCAGTGCAGATAGAATCTAAACGTTTGGAAGACAATAAAATCAAATAGGCTAAAAAGCTGATAGAGAACAAATACCTAATATTATCTAAATGTAAAGCCAAAATCAGCTAAGGACAGAGCTTTGCGTGAGGGAGATACTCCTTAGTTTTCAACAAAATTAACAAAAATTTAGATATTGCAAGGTGCGAAATAAAATCGACTTTCGGGTCAGCACCGGAGTACTGACTACTGAAGATATGTGATTTAATTGCTTTTTGTTATTCATTAGCTTTAATAAATCACCGTATAATAATATAGAAGAAAGGTTTAGTGGGTTTGAAAAAACCGGATATGTTTTCCCTACCCCAAATAAATACTACGAAAATTCATAAGGTCTTGTCAGTTTTTGTATATAAATGAACAATGCATGTACATGCTTTTGTTTCATATATGAAAAATTAGAAAATGATATATTACAATATGTAGTTTTAATGTCGAAAGAAGGAATTAATCTATGATTTGGACCAATATCTGTGAAATTTTTATAAATTATTATTATATCTTTCAAACACGAAGTTTTCTGAAAATTTGGAATTTGATTGGTCTCAGCTAAGCATTAGCTGTCTAAAAATACTGTATAAATGTACAAGAAGCATCAGGTAGATTTTAAATACCGATATTTTCACCCCAACCCAACAAAAATTGTATGCAAAATTGCATTTTGGGGATTATAATATAATTCAAATATCAGAGACATTTTACTCTTTAGCCAAAGGATAGAAATTTATTACAGTTGGTTTTATTTTGATATACCCACATTCAGCTACATGATTTTTCAATCAAAAGACAAATACAAACTGGTAATTGTTGTTTTTCAAGGTTTTTCCAATTTTTCATTGCAAGCTTTAAACTTATTATACTTTTCATCAAACTTCTTACCAGTATGTTAAAATCATACAGAAATGACCACACTCATAACATTTGAAAGTGAATTGTATTACTCAAAATTTGTCTATAGCGGTTTTATGTATTTAAGTAAGACTACCCACTTATGCAAGCCCCCGCTTATAAGTGTTACTCTTTGCCATTTACTAGTTAAAAACACGAACTCACTGCCAATTTTTTTCTTTAACAAAACCAGCAAAGGTATCAGTGGATATTTTTCTGTCTGGATTGCATTGTTTACATGGACGAAATACTGCAATAAGGACCCAAAACACTTAAATTATCCATTTAAATCGAATTAAAGGGCACGACAACGTATTTTTACATCCACAGATACCCTTCTAAGTACTTTTCCATCAAATATTGGTACTCCTTCCTCATAACAAAGTTAGTTCATTAGTCTTGTCATGATTTTTCTTGAATTCTGAATACCTAATTATGACATTTACTTAGTTCTTATAGGTTTGAAAAGAAATTACTTAAGACTTCCCATAAAGAAATTATGCTAACATTTAGTCATTACAGTAAACAAAATACTAAAATTTAGTCTTTGGTCAATATCTGGAACACAGACATATTTGTCATCTAATCGCAATAGAACTATTGAATTCTAGAATCCAAAAACTCCGATTTTTCAATATAATTGTTATCAAAATATTTTTGTCTGCAGTTATAATGACCGATTGAAAAAAACAATTGCAATGATTTTGTAGTTAAATAAATAAAAACATATAAATTAACAGTTGGTGTGTAATTTTGAGCATGCTGCTGCCTTAACTCCAATTATGTAAACTTATTCTTCACATAATAGCAATTTTAGAATTTTTTGGGAACAATCTATGGATAATTTCTTTGAAATTACATTTTAAATGATAAAATATTAACTGTGAATTGCAAAATAATCATTGTTTTTACTTTATCAGATATATAATTTTGCTTTCTGAGTATAAAATGATAAAAACATTTTTGAAATATGGGAGTTTCTGTGTATATTGGTCTTTAAAAATGGTTTGTCATTTCACCTTTACGCTTTTCTAGCTGAAAAAAAAAATGAAATAAATTGTGTTGAATATTTGTGGGAAGGGATAACATGTTTGCAATCTATGAAACTGTAGTAAGTCTAAATTTTTTAAAAGCATACTTTCTAAAAACTTAGTTAAAATGAAACAATATTCAAACAATATTTTCATGTTATATATCAATTTCATGAAGTATTTGCAGCTCAAAGTCAAAAAAGCAGAAATTCTGAAAAACGGACAATTTCCCATTTAGCATACAATTCCGAGCAAGTAGGCTAAAACGAGACCTCTTAAAAGATTAAATCTGCTTCATTCGAATTACACATGACTTTTTTAGCATTTAGAGCCTGCATATTTTTAATTTTTCCTCATTTTTAGTGGCGGTGTGTGTGCTAATTTTGATATTTCTGAACATACAATAAGTCTTAAACTAATTTTTTCACACAACTCGTTGCTAACATATCACAAATCATTATTACATTGGCAATTATTAGATATATATTATGGTTATTACAAAGCTAAAGTCAGAAAGTCGAAATTGTAAAAATATTTAAAGTTCAGAAAATTTCCATTTTTCAAAAATTGTTTTAACCGAAAATCAAAATTTTATGGACATTAATGGTTCTTATTTCCAACACTGTATCCCAACTGATAAGTTAGACATAAAAACTAGATCAAATGACGAGGGTTGTTTAAATGAAAGGAATTAACAGCCTTTATCATTTTGGCAGTTTTTTGTTTAGGGTGGGGTACATTTTTTTTTATCCACAGGCCATAAAAAGGGCGTAATGTGTCCAAACTTGTGTTTATTGTGAAGGATATTAAATAAGTTTTAATATGCTACAAATTTCAGTATACGTTACTTAGAAAATTATGGAGCTGAAAAGAAGAAACCTAAGTTAAATCGAAAATACAATTTTTCGAGGTGTTCTATAGAAGGACGAAAAAAAATCGGTCTGGTTCGGAAGTTGGGGGGATGCACGGAAAGTGTTAACCAGGCCGCGGGCTATAGACATAAGTTGCAGAAATTGACATATGCAGAATCTAACTTTACAGTAACTGCGGTATTTTTTTTTATAGAAAAAATTTAAAAAATGAAACGATTATCTTGTTTCTGAAAAAAAGATATGCATACTTTCATGGTTATATCAGTGTAATTTTTTTTCGGTGTCCAAAATCAGGTGTGAGAATGACTTCCGACTGTCAGATATCTGGTTAAATGAATTTATAATTCGCGACCCTATTATATTTCAATAACACAATTTCATTAGCAAGTAATCAATTTTTAGATGATATTATACTTCACTGAAATAAACACGGTTTAAGTAAAATAGAGCAACAGACAAGAAGGAGGAGCAACGTCCCCCATAATATAATTTATGGTATAAAATGTTCGTTTCTGCATACTTAGCTTAATACCTAAAACAAAAACCTCCAGAGACAGTGCTTTGACGTCGGTGTCTGTGTCTAGCCTTTGTTCCTCCACATTCAAAGTCTGGTTTAGCAACGTTGGTTAGAAAGGTAATGGTGTATGTTGTTGATTTATTTTGATGTTTGTTTCGTAGATATCGTTCGCTCACACATGTTTGTTCACATTAGTTATCAATTGTATTTTCAAACGACGACTATATCCAAAAATGAGTCAAATCTTGATACATGTATGTCGTGTTGATGACATTTATACTCTGAACTTTTTATAATAAATAAATGATAATTAATTAATTAATTGACTAATAATAATAATAAAAATAATAATAATAATGAAATATTTCAATGTCAATTTTGAAAAAAAAAATCGTTTTTTACAGCGTTGAATTACAAAATTACTTTAAAGAATAGGTATAAATGTTGTATTAGAAATTTAGCCAGAATTGTCCGACATGAAAACATTACCTTGGGTTTTATACAAGTTTACTGATTTTAATCAAATTTCTTACCCCTTAAAATAATGAGGCTTCATTCCGTGTATGGCATTCGGTCAGTGTCCTTGGTACTGTATTAGGCCTCCTATTTCGAAATTTTTGGTAATGAATACTTCTTTTTTTACAACCTTTGGATTATGAATTTCCATGTTATTTGATTTTAATGCTGCTGATGAGAGTTTACTCCTGGAAACACGTGTACAGTACAACCAAATTTAATGTTTTTTACGCAACTTGGAGATTTATGTATTTTTAAATGTTAAATGGTGTTTATTCTAAAAAACTTATTATACTTTTTCGTGAAAAGAGTATCCTTCTGTATGGAAGGGGATGTGAATTAAGTTTCCAGCAAACTAATAGGTGAAAAAAACACTCAAATTTGAGTATAGGCCCATCACAAGATCTAGAAGGTATTTGATACAATGATTAAACCTATAGACTTCTTTGTATTTGCACGGGCTAAAGGACACATTTATACAACAGTTATTTCAAGACGAAATCGAAAAATATAAAGCGCAAAATTCTTAATAATATTGAATTCTATATGCAGCATTGCCAGGCAAAATGTAAAGGTGACAGTGAACACCTCAGAATCTGCATTGATCTTTTTGACAATGGTTTGTCAACAATTCAGGTACATGAAAGATCCAAAGCTCTGTAACGATATGTCCACACCACCAATGCAGGGGTCTTTTTAAATGTTCATTTATGTGACTACTAACTCCATCATTATATTATCTTACATCTAAAATAAATAATACCGATTTGCACTGCGGTAAAAGTCACCGTCAATCTTAAAAAAAATATAAAAAAATGGAAAAACAGGAAAAATTTGGAAAGTTGAATAATTGGAAAAAGTGGTGTCTTCCTACTTATCCAACTTTTACAAATCACTATTCCCAGTTATCCAACTTTTTGTTTTACTGCCAAGGGGTTTGTTTATTTAGGACTTGATACTAATGAGTTGGGAAATTAATTAACAAAAAATTGTTCCATGGATAAAATTCCTGTGAATTTAAAGAAAAAATAAAGAGTTGTGTTACTCTGTAAATTTGAATAAGATTTATTAATAAGTAATATTCATTTTAATTTTATTTGACGAAATAAAAACAAAATCTCAATTTGATAAATAGAAGTAAATACATGTAAATCAATTGTTTTTAATAGGACAAATAAATATAGCTTTTTGAGTTTAAAAGGAAATTTTTGTAAATATTGCGTTTAAATCAAAAATAAAAAAAACAATGCTGATGAGGAATAAATCTCCGAAATGGCCATACAGCTCAATAGAATTTATTGCAGTTTGAGTTAAAATAGGTGTTATGGTCTCAAGTTCATTTACTCCATATCCTTTCGTAAAATATAAAAATTTTAAGACACAGTTACAAAAATTATTTGTAATCACAGATACACTGTTTCAAAAATACCAAAGCTCCTAAATTTGTAAATTATATATTTTTTAAAGACTATTCAATAAGCGTCCAACGCCATTTGAATATAAGTAAAAATGCATCCAGGTCACATATCATATTCCGTTTAACAATGGCAAATCCACAAGTTCGAGCTGATTATATTCAAGACCTGTGGAATAACACAGGCTCTGGGCTACGGACTCCGATCTTTTTCAACGTGGGACTTCGGGCTCCAACAAGTTATGGATAAGGTTCCCTGCGTTATAGGTCGTTTACGAGATGTTATGAATGTACCAAACCAGATAATTTCCGTCGAAAATCTACGTGTGGTAATATTTTTACAAGAATTTTCGAATGTCAGCGCATGTTGGCAAGAACGTTGCAATGTGACAGGGCCTTTATAAAAATGTTGTATTTTTAATCTTTTTAATTATAGTTAACCAGACAATAAGTAAAATGCTTGGTCATTTTATTAAGGCAATATGTCTATTTCCTAGCCTTTAAGACTAATGCCTGAATCTTTAAGAAACTTGATATTTATTTTGAAACCAAATATGAGAAAAAAAAATATTTGAAAAAATATCAAACAAATATATGTGTTTGTGTTTTGTAAGAATTTTGTATAAGATAACAATTACACAATCAATAAGCAAAGCTCTTCCAAAAGGTAAAAATGAACAACAAAAAATAAGAACAAAAACAAAATATAAAAAAAAAAGAAACAGAAAGCAAGAAGAACAAAAAAAATTAAAAAAGATGATTAATGGTAAAAAAATAAAGGACTTCAGCAATGTTATAACTTACATTACATAAAATGAATATAATCCAACACTTGACCCAATCTCTAATTAGCTCTAATTGGTGTGTGTTGTTTTTGCAAAATTACCTTTTCCCTTGTATTTATTTCATGTATAGCATGTAGTGAAACTGTTGAAATTACTAATAGTTTTTTTTATCAGTCACCATTTTTAAACTTTTGTTCTACTTGATTTTTTTGTTTTGTTTTTTGTTTTTTTTTCTCTGATTATTGTTGATTTATTTTTATTTTGCAGAAGCTTTGCTTTTATGGTCATCTCCTACTATATATTAAACTAGAAAAACTGTGAGCAAAGCTCACGAATAAATACCCCCACAACCCCATTTGATTCCAGAAATTCTGAAATCAATCAAATCAAATTCTGAAATAGGAGGTGCACATCTACATTATGTCATGAACACTGCTAAAATTTCATGAAAATATATTCATTGGTTCAGGAGGAGTAGCGGATAAGGGATGGGTATCCACTAGCAATGTAATGGGCAAGTCAAGATTTGCTATGGGAAACTCCAAAAATCAATCAAATCAAATTCTGAAATAGGAGGTGCACATCTACATTATGTCATAAAGATTGTGTTAAAGTTCATGAAATCTATTCAGTGGTTCAGGAGAAGTAGCAGATAAGAGATGGGTATACCCTTTGTAATGTAAAGGCCGAGTCCATGTTTTGCTATGGGAAACCCCAAAAATCAATCAAATCAAATTCTGAATAGAAGGTGCACATCTACATTTTGTCATAAAGACGTTAAAGTTTCATGAAAATCTGTTCACTGGTTCAGGAGGAGTAGCGGAAAAGAGATTGGTACCCCCTTGTAATGTACTGGCTAAGTCCATGTTTACTATGGGAAACCCCAAAAATCAATCAAATCAAATTCTGAAATAGGAGGTGCACATCTACATTATGTCAAAAAGACTGTGTTAAAGTTTCATCAAAATATATTCAGTGGTTCAGGAGGAGTAGCGGTTAAGAGATGGGTACCCCTTGTAATGTAATGGCTAAGTCCATGTTTTTCTATGGGAAACCCCAAAAATCGATCAAATCATATTCTGAAATAGGAGGTGCACATCTACATTATGTCATAAAGACTGTGTTAAAGTTTCATAAAAATCTATTCACTGGTTCAGGAGGAGTAGCGGATAAGAGATGGGTACCCCTTTGTAATGCACTGGCTAAGTCCATGTTTTGCTATGGGAAACCCCAAAAATCAATCAAATCAAATTCTGAAATAGGAGGTGCACATCTACATTATGTCATAAAGACAGTGTTAAAGTTTCATCAAAATCTGTTCACTGGTTCAGGATGAGTAGCGGATAAGAGATGGGTACCCCCTTGTAATGTAGTGGCTAAGTCCATGTTTTGCTATGGGAAACCCCAAAAATCAATCAAACCAAATTCTGAAATAGGAGGTGCACATCTTCATTATGTCATAAAGACTGTGTTAAAATTTCATCAAAATCTATTCAGTGGTTCAGGAGGAGTAGCGGATAAGAGATGAGTACCCTCAGGTGTATTGGACGGACGGACGGAAAGACGGACGGACGGAAGGACGGACGGATGGACGGAAAGACGGACGGGCGGAAGGACGGACGGACAACCCCATCACTATATACCCCCCACTTTTCAAGTGGGGGTATAAAAAAAGAAATATTTATTTTTATATTTTTCATTTATTTGTTGTCATATAAATCAGACATGATAACAACACTGACATACATATCAGTATTCAGACTACTTTCATTTTATATATCAATGCATATAATAAAGTTACAATGAAATATTGTAAGATTTCATATCTTTATAAAAAGTACTAATGTTAGAAAACCGCACTAGCTACACATAAAGCAAGATATGCAGAGAACAAACAAATTATTGAAATAGCACATTACTGGAGTTTCAATAGGTAGGACACGGTATCTGTATAGTGGTACACATCTACTTCTCCTTGCTCAAGTCGTTGTTTCTGTCGTCGGTTATGTAGTCGTTTAATCTGGTTACATCGGCATCGTCGGTTTCGAAGTCAATAGCGTGGAACGTTGCATCTTCTACTTGGTGAATGGATACGATCTTTAAAGCTGAAGCTCTCCTGACGTGTTGGTTGAGTAAGTTGTTGTTGGTATACTGGTCTGCTAGACCTAGTTTTTTCAATATACGTTTGTAGTAGTGTAATAAGCAGCCTTTGAATTATGCATGTGGAAATGCTGCCCCTGCTGCGTTGCGTGCCGATGACTCGAAGTTCAGAAAAATGGTTTTGGATTGAGTGGTGTGTTGTTGTCTTAACAATATCGAATAGGCGTTGGTAGGCGATATGACATTTGTCCAGCAGGAAGGCGAATATAAGTGGAAACATCTCGTCGTCTATAAGTGCATGGAGTGTGTAAAGCTGTTTGCATATGACTGGACTGGTATAGAAAGTTTCATTTCCGAATATATTGTCGGCGCTACTGAGTTGTTGTAAGTTGTCTGCAGTTCCAAGCTTTAGTATTTTGTCGTGGTCACCATTATCTGCAAGTAAAAATTGGCCATCGGCAGTTGTCTCTCTCCATTCACCCCGTAGATTGATTGCGTTGCGGGTAGTTGGTAGCGGTGGTAGTTCTCGGTAGGATGATGATTTTGTGCTGACAAATGTACGGATCCTCTCAACATATTACTGAATCTGGTAGTTCCATTCTCTGTTGCGAAATTTGATGGTCTCGCTGTCATATAAGTTTAATAGTGGATAATTAGTTTTGCGTGACTTTTCTCTGAGTGTTGCCAGAAACTTCTTAGCATCTATGTCAGCTTGAGCTGGATGGATATGGTTTATCTTTGACATATCTATAGCCATTCACTGCTAGTAGTGACCTCTTGGGTGTTGAATGTAATCTATTTGTACTTGTGCATTTTTGCTAGGAGTTTTGGGAAAAAGGGGCTAACAATTTACAAAATACAAATTTTAACCCTAAAAAAGTCTGTGGTCTGGGCTTATTTCGCCCTTTTTTTTTAAATCATACTTAATTTATTGTCTCTTTTCTAAATGTCTTTCAAATGAATTTTTTCTGCATTTTTCTACTCTTTCTTTGGTGTAAACAAAGTTGTCTTGATGTCTCACATCGTACCAATGCTTCTGACTTCTTTTAACGTTCAAATTGTTCTTCCTTTTTCAAGATTTCCTTGTAGGCTTTTCACGTTGATTCCAATACTAGAAGGTATGTCTCTCTTTCTGGTATGTCAAACATGAATGTTTCCTGGGGCAAATCAAATGTTACTTTCTTTACTTCTAGGTGTTTCTAGGCTTACTGACTTTAAACGGAGACGGAGTTTTCCAGTGCTCGGCGTGAATATGAAATTAAGGGGCTTGGATGCTTCTGTGACAGTGTTGAAAGCTAATAACATGTGATTCAACATAATTTTTGTAATTGTTTTATTCACCTTTTTCTTTTTTTTTATTTAAAGGTAATATTACAAATTTACCCTTTTCACTCATACAACTATATTTATTAATCTTAGTTTTGAAAGTTTTTCTCGTTTTTGTTTGATGTCTTTGTTTTGTTTTTGTTTTGTCCTTTGTTTTGTTTTGTTTTTGTTTTTGTTTTTTGTTTTGTTTTATTATTATTCATTTATTTGCTTCTTTTTATAAAATTGTGATTTTGTTTTTATTTTATGGTTTGTACATAAATTTTGTTCAAAATCTATCAACTTATCACTTCTTTAAATTGTCAAGAATTCTATCCATATTCTTTAAATAAAATTCAAATTTATGTTACACAACTTTTTACTTGCCATGGTGAGACTGAATATGAAATTAAGGGTCTTGGATGCTTCTGTGATTTTGATCCATGAAACAAATTTTTGTTAATTAATTTGCTATACCATTAGCCTCAAGTACTAAAGAAACATACCTTTAAGGCAATTAAATAAAAAGTTGAATAACTGGCAATAAAGATTTTTTAAAGGTTGGACAAATGTGAAGACATCGGTTTTACATGCGATTAATCAAGGAAATACCGAGGGAATGAAATTTAATCTTTCTCGAAAATGATGTAGGGAGTTCGAGTGTCAGAAATTTTGTAATTAGAATTAAAATTCTGACCTTTTGTTTTGAGGAGCACTGCTAATGGAACAACTCGAGCAAAAAAAAAAGATAATCCATGTAGAAATATTTGAGGTATTAAACCTCAAAAATTTGACGGGAAACAGTTCTCGCTTGAGTTTTCCTTCAATTTGCATAAGACGTATTTAGGCCTATGAATATATAAAAATATAATTGGAAGTTGATAAACTTTTATACACTGTCTATTTTAAGCATTTTAAACTGACCTTTGACAAAAAAATGTGATCCATGTGCAAAAAAATTGAACACTGTTTGAATTGATAAAACCCGAGGATATCAAATGCTTCTGAAATCTGACGCTCATACTTCCTTAAATGTGTCTTTTCTCATTTAATTTATCTTATGATCAAAATAAAATTAGAGTTGGAGATTACTATGCACATTTGGAAAGACAGTGACTCATTAGTTGGTAACTTTTAAATATTTGTTAAAATTCATTTAAGAAAAACACAAAACAACATCTAAAAGGCTGTAATACGACGCAAACACTCCATTCCAAAAAAACTGAAAATTACTGAAATAATCATTCTTGTACACCAAAGGCATTGAAAATTGCATTTTGGGGAAAGATTTGTACACACAATATTTTATATAAAAAAATGTCCCATTTTCACAAACAAAAAAATGGGTTTCAGAACGGGTTGAAGGAGTGGTTTGACAGATTCGTAGAATCAGAATTTTGTACTTCACAGTTAGAAAACAATGTTTAAAGCAAAATATTATACAATCATTCACACACTTATGTGCATAATACTTCCAAACTTCAAATTTTGGCTCAGAAAATACGAATATTCCATATTTATGCCCAACCGCATATATAAATAATTTTTTGGAAATAAATAAAAGGTTCAGAAATGTTTGCTGTACGATAAAGGTTTTCATTTACATACAAGACGTTACTTATACTAAACGACCATCAAAATTCCTATTCAGACCAATAACCCTTTGCTGATTTTGGCTATACTATATTTAGATCCTATTGGTAATTTGTAGCTTTTACACGTATTTGGGTATATGGATTTCCAAATGTTTTGATTCGATCGGCACTGAAGAAAAATAAGTTGTCGAAATGTGCGTAGGCAGAAACTACATTAACAGTAATTTCGGAATTTTGTTTTTTACTACTGGGCTGATGCCTCTACTTGTGGACTGTTAATCCCAAAGAGTATTCACCAACCAAGTAGCCAGTACTTCGGTGCTGGCACAGGAACCGATTTATTTGGAAATGTGCAATATCTTAATTTAACAATATTTTGTTTGAAGCTTAGATGTATCTCCCTTTCGCGTAGCTCTGTCCTTAGCCGATTTTTAGTTATACTATTTAGATCCTATTGGCTATTTGTTTTCTGTCAGTTTTTACACGTACTTCGGTACATGGATTTCCAAATGTCTTGATTCGATCTGCACTGAAGAGACATTAGTTGTCGAAATGCAAATATGCATAAACTAAATTTACAGTAATTTCGGTATTTTGTTATTTAGCGGTTCGAGTTCATCGCTATTCTTATGAAATTTTGTACCTCATTTATTTCAGAAAATATGCCATCTTCTTTATTCTTAACTTATAGATTTAAAATATTAAAAAATTGCTTACTTTTTAGCATCGTATTATGTATTCGTTTGTGGAAATATATTTTAATAAAGTTATTTCTTTTTCTAGATTAATTCTTATTTTAATGAAATATTTTTTAATCTAATAAAATAAAAAAAGGAATGGAAAGAAAGCAAAATAATGCTTAAAAACAAAACAAAAACACTTCAATAAAATAGAATTACCAGCCCAGTAGTCAGTACTTAGGTGCTGACCCGAAAGCCGACTCTATTTGGAACCTTACAATATCTAAATTTTTGTAATTTTTTAAAACTAAGGAGTATCCCCCTCATGCAAAGCTCTGTCCTTAGCTGATTTTGTCTTTTCATTTAGATCATATTTGTTATTTGTTCTCTATCAGGTTTTTTACAGCTTTGAGTTTATGGTCTTCCAAACATTTAGATTTTATCTGCACTGAAGAGACATAAGTTTTCGAAATGTGCATATGCAGAAAAGAAATACATTTTCACAAAAATGTACTAAAATTACCAAAATCCTTACAGATTTCAGTACAGGAAAAACATAGAGTGCATGTGTGTGCCAGTGAGATTTTTGCATGAAAAGTTGGCATCTTTATATACTATCACATATAAAAAATCATGGCCACAAGCATGCGCTCTATGCTTCCTGTGCCAAAACATAACCAAATTTGTCGATTTTTTTGTAAATCATGAAAGTGTAGGATTTAATCAAATGCTTTATTTATTTAATGAGGATTACAAACAGCCCGAAGGCTACAAAGTTGCTCTCCTCAACAACTCAAAGCCACCATACGATCTTCAATGAACGGTGAGGAACCCCACACCCAACGACAGGTCGGAGTCGAAAGTTCATCACTTGCTGGTATTGAATTGTATTTTGAAACATGATTTTATCAAATATAAGGGTCTTAATTTTAGGGGTCAAATATGGTCCTTACTGTACATACTCCTTAAGTCTCTTCAGGTGTCAATTTCGGCAACTTAAGGCTTTTCAGTCGGAGCGTATAAAATCACAAATATTTAGAAATCCAGAAGCCGAAAGTTGTATCAAAACAGATAGAGAACAAATAGTCAATAATCTTAACAAAAAGTCAAAATCAGTTAAGGACAGAGCTTTGCACGACGGAGATATTTCTTCGTTTTAAAACAAACTAGAAGTGGTGCCATCAGAAAAGAAGGCCATCCCTGCACTCACCTGTTTGACACAGAAAACAGTCGTTATTGACCCTTGGGGTAATTTTCCTCAACATTTTTAAAATCAAATTATTGATAGTCACTACTTTTACTAAGAAAGTATACAAGGATATACGGTTGCTAGGTAGAATTTCCAAAAATCAGTGGTCTTTGAGACTTTCTTGAAATTTACCAAATTTGGAATCAATTATTTTGAAAATCCAATTGGTGAAAATGATTGCCCTAATTGAAACAAATCCTAACACTATTGTTGCTAGGTAGAGTTCCAAAAAATAAGTGGTCTTTGACACTTTCAGGAAATTTACCAAATTTGGAATCAATTATTTTGTAGATCCAATTGGTGAAAATGATTGCCCTAATATAAACAAATCCTAACAGTATGGTTGCTATGTAAAATTCCAAAAAATAAGTGGTCTTTGACACTTTCAGGAAATTTACCAAAATTGGAATCAAACATTTTTAAAAACCAATTGGTGAAAATGTTTGCCCAAATAGAAACAAATCCTAACAGTATGGTTGCTAGGTAGAATTCCAAAAAAAAAGTGGTCTTTGAGACTTTCAGGAAATTTACCAAACTTGGAATCAATTATTTTTGAAAATTCAATTGGGGAAAATGTTAGTCCTAATTGAACAAATTACTACATGTATGGTTGCTAGGTAGAATTCTAAGAAATAAGTGGTCTTTGAGACTTTCAGGAAATTTACCAAAGTCGGAACCGGAATCAAAATTCTGAAACTTTATTGCACATCTGCAGACTATATGCAACAATTCTATCACAAAATTAAAACACTAAACCCAAAAATGAAGGAGAAGTTCCAATGAAAAGCTCACATATATAAAATAGACATCTTGGGCCTCTTGTTTGCACCAAGACCAATATCAAAAATCCGAAAGCTTATTGCGCATCTGCAGCATATATGAAATTCTATTTCAAAATTATAACACTAAATCCAAATATGTAGGAGGAGTTCTACTGACAAGCTCACATTTATAAAACAGACATCTTGGGGCCTCTTGTTTGCACCAAGACCAATATCAAAAATCCGAAAGCTTATTGCACATCTGCAGCATATATGCAACAATTCTATAACAAAATTAAAACACTAAATCCAAAAATGAGCGAGGAGTTCCACTGACAAGGTCCATCTAACGGACAGACGGACAGACGGACGGACAGACGGACGGACGGACGGGACCAAAACAATATCCCAAGATTTTCTTCAGAAAAGTGCGGGGATAATTATAAAAATTCTAAAATTAAGATATTTCAAGTTTTTGGGTCAGCACCGAGGTACTGGACAGATATATAAATAAATACTTCATTTAATGATATGTGAAAGATACGTCATTACGTTCATCTCTAACAATATAAAGAACGAGTCATATTTCACATTCATGATAATTACAATAGAGTAGAAAATAGACCTTTCAATCAGAAAATATAGATTTAATAAGATATTGCCGTAGACTTAATTTCTGCAAATGAACATTAACACGTGAGAGTAAGCTTACAAATTGCTACTAGGACTATTGATTTCGTAGAAAAGTGTCGTAAACTTTCACAGTACACAGTACTTTGTAGCCGAGTTGCGACGAAGTCGAACTCGGCTTATAATTTGATGAATGGTGTCTGGGCGTCCGGATGTCTGGGCGTCCGGGCGTCAACTTTTGGTTTCCGCATGAAATCTTGAGAACCAAATGCCATGTGTAAATGAAACTTTGCACAGGCATGAGTTACGATTAGAGGAGGACCACTATTGATCTTGAGGTTTGTGCGACAAAGGTCAGCTCTAAAACTGGAACAAAAATTTGACTTATCCGTTTCCACACAATATCTCCAGAACCACATTACACATCGATGAAAAATCTAGCATAGACATGAGTTATAATCAGAGGAAGAACCCTATCAATTTTTAGGTTTGTGCGACAAAGGTCAAGGTCACAACTTCTTAAAATATAGCAAAAATTAAACATTTCAATAAAGCCTAAAATAACATGTTTGGTATTATTTGATAACAAAAATAGCTAAAAAAAGTTTCATTGTTCATACAAAGGTAGTTTTTATATTGCTAGAACATGTAAATTCATTTCATAGTCCTAATTATGTACACCAACACACTTTTTGGGTGTCAATAACTTAAAAATAAGTTAAATCAATAAAGGAGGTAACAAAACTAAGGGAGGTAATTAATTTAATGTGAAGAGGTATTTGATATTACTAAAAGTCTTTTACAATGTCCAATTACATGAAAAAGATGAAAAAAAAACATTTGTGTATTCTGATTTTTTATTATAAATTACTGATTTTAGCAATACATCTTACCTTAATTATAAGGGGAACTCCTGCCCAAATTTTTTTCAATGGTGGCCTGAAATGGGTTGTAATGGATAGTGGAGCTTTCAGTTGCCATGGAAACCTAACCAGAACACTGAATCTTTGAAAAACAGTATTCTGATACTTATTTTTCTTCACAATATTAGATATCTGTATAAACTAGATTAAAAGGGGAACCCCTGCCAAATCTTTATTTTGAAAGAGGGACTTGGAATGTTTTGATTTCAGCAATATCTATAACCTGAATTGTATGAGGAACCCCTGCCCATTTTTTTTTCTTTGAATGGTGGTCTGAAATGGGTTGTAATATATAGTTGAGCTTTCAGTTACAATGGAAACCAAACTAGAACATTGAATCGTTGACAAAAAATATTCTGCTTCATATATTTCCTCACAATATCAGAAATATGTATAAACTAGATTATACCCTTGCTATTTTTTACATGTATTACATGGACTATAAGGGGAACCCCTGCTCAAATTTTTTCAGAGGTGGTCTGAAATGAGGTGTAATGGATAGTGGAGCTTTTGGTTGCCATGGAAACCAAACCAGTAAACTGAAATGAGAAAAAAGGGTATTCTGATACATACTTTTACGATTTCAGCAATATTTAAAAAAAAAAGATTTTAAGGGGAACCCTTGCCCAAAGCTTTTTTTTGGAATGTTTTGACTTCATGTAGCTATTAGCAATATGTATCACCTAGATTATAACCTCTGCCAACTTTTTAGCCAAGTTACGGCAAAGTCAAACATCTTGCAAAGTTAAGTCTCTGATTGAAATTAAAGAATTCATATGCTTATGTGCAATTATCTGCATATCCGATGATGTACTTATGAAAAAATCAAATATTCGCAACTCAGCTTTCGCACCTGATCGTTTTCTGATTTTTACTAGTTCAGTTATTACGGATTAGTGAAGCAATACAAACTATACACATTAAATATGTTTAATTGGCACGAATTTTGTCATGGTAATAAATAATCAATTTCGATTTTTTAACGATTAATTTAACACCACCCTGTATACAGCGGCGATATTAAATACAAAACATTTTTTTTTATCTTTACAATGTATCTAATTTGTATAATAACTTTATAAAACTAAGACAAATCTCGAAGACGCATGACCACCTCCACGAGAGTACTCCGGTACGATGTTGAGAACTGGGCAACTGCACCATTCAACGTGTAGAATGGGTCTTGGTCTCTCGGGGCCAAGACATGCAGGCAAACGCAGCATACGTAGTTAGAGCTTTGAGTTCTTCAAAGTCCTTCTACACCAAAAACGATCGACCCACCAAGGAACTCGACTGCGAAGTCTCTCGACAGTCAGCGGATACTAGGGAAGATCAACTGTCCGAAATTATATTGCATTGGAGTGGGCGACGCTCCAGGTTTAAGATGACGCGATAGACCTAGATTTATAAAATTTCACCTCACTACATCCTTAAATTGGCAAAAAAAAATGCACTGAAGATATATAATAGGCGATATTCCACTTTCAAATTTTTGGATAATTGTCGACATCTTACCCCGAATCTACTGGAAACTGGTACCTGACGTCAGTTGAGCATAATCTAGGAATTCTCCTATTTATTTTCTTAACCTAAAATAAATTGGTTGGAAATGACCCGCCTGGGATAAAATGTTGATTTATGACATGTTCGGCTTTTTTCAAATCATAAATACCTTTCATATGTTGATTGAAGAATTTATTCCCTTTTCCCTCATACAGCGGGGCGCCATTTTTACCCCGTTTGACCTCTTTGACCCGCCATTCTAATACCCGGAACGTTTCGGAATTGGACTTTTGGAAGAACGTTTATTTGTGGAAATGGCCATCAGCAGAAACTAAATAGTTACTCTTTTTTGTAATTTTTAAACTATGTTTAATCCACTGATCCTAATACATATTCAGCTTCTACACGGTATACCATACGACCTGACTTGGAAGACTTTCATGATCGAATGAAAACCATCACCAGTGGCCAGCTTTTGGAAATTTGGAGTTTGATAGTTCTTTTGTAGAGGAACAATGTTTATCTAGCTATTAGTTTCTTGAGCTATCCGACAGCTTAGCGACGGGCATCCCTTGTCCTATTGATTAAAATTACGTTTTTTCCCAATTTGTTTTTCAATTTACAGAATGTTCAGCGTTTTATGGGTCCTTTAAGCTATATCTTGATTTTTTTTTGCCATTTTAATCAATTTCTTATACTTTTGGCTTTTATTTGTGCAGAGGGTAACATAAAAATAAGAGGTAACTTCACACTTATTAGGTCGAAGGGACCTTTTTGGGATTTGGAAGTTATTTTCTTCTGATTTTACTGTTTGGTCCTTATTTATTTCCTCGGTAATATACAGTGAACTTTTTTGTAAAGAAATCAGTCGAAATTTAATGAATATTGGTTAACTTAAGGCAATGTTAACTAATAGAAAAGAAATGCAAGAAGATGCTGGTTGCGGCGATGAAGTTGATAACGTCAAGGCAATATCCGACCATAAACATTTCAGTGGTCGAATAAAAAAAGACGATGAAAGACAGCTTCAATACCACACGAAATGTAAATATCATACAAAAAAATCGACCCTGACGAAAAATGTCGAAATCATTTTTGTAACATATTATTTTGAAATTAATAAATCAATTTTAAGCATGATACAAAATACTTAATTTTAAATTAAAATTGTCAGAGCCATTCCAAAATCCAATTTGGTGTACCATCAAACAGAAAACGTGAATTTTCAGTAATTTAACTAAAGCTAGAAGCGTAATCAAAACTTTTTATTCTAATATTTTTGCAAGAGAATTGACATCTATTTTCGTTGCAATCTCATAGAAGATAATTAATAAGTAAATACCGAAGTTACTGTTACTTCAGTTTCTGCATACGTGAATTTCGAAAACTTACGTCTCTTCAGTGCAGATCAAATCAAAACATTCAGAAATCTGCCTCTAAAATATGGATGACCTACCGGAAAATATAAGAAACGGAACAAATTTTAACCATTTTTTACAATTAACCAGTGCATGGAGAGGACGCTCTTGTCACTGTAGAGTAATTTTTACACACTTTTTAGTGTTTTGATTCATTTTTAAATAGCTTATCAGTGCTTTTATTTGAGCTTGGTCCAGGATTGGGATAATACCCGCCAACGTCGCCAACGTCGCCAACGTTCGCCAACGCCGCCAACATTTTTCGAACAGCCCCTTTCGCTAATGTCGCCAACGCCGCCAACATAGTTCGAACTCAACCCCTGTCGCCAA
>MJUU01016247.1:0-23220 GCA_002080025.1 Modiolus philippinarum | reverse complement strand
AAGCCACAAAAATGCAGATAAAACTGTATTAACAGGTAATGCTATGTTATCTTAAGATAAAACATCATTACCATATAGATTTCATAGAGACGTATGTATAAAATACTTAAAGGTACTTATCAGGTGGTAATGAGGAAACATGATAATACATGTCTGATAATGTGCGCCAAAACCACAAAAATTCAGATAAGATAGCATTACCTGACATACTACTATTTTATCTCATTTTTGTGGCTTTGGCGTGCCATACTTCTGTCCTGGCCGCAGGTAGAAAATTCTGTAGCAAAGAATGCATGGATAGACTTGAAGTAAAAGCATCCCTAATTTTTAAAAACTAAGAACAACTGGAATTTTTATCCAATTAAAAACATTTCTGAAGTATATGATATGGTAGAGATAAAATTGAACGCAATAACGTGAAATAAACTATACAAAAAATAATGACATAAAGCAGCAACATAAAGAATGTTGGCCCTAAATCACAAAACGTCATTACAAAACAGGTGAAACAAACGGAAGGGTTGATGAAACCAGACAGAAATATATCGGCAAACGAATACCGAAGCAAGAACGAGGAAAGGGGAAATTCTAAAATCATAAATCCAAAATCCCGACAATTCACAGCAACACGAATTGAGACAGTATGACAAAGACAAAACAAATAAACAAAAAAGAACAAGAACGTCACAAAACTAAAGCACAAGCAGTGTGAAAAGAGGATGTTAAGAGCTGTATCGCCAACCTGAACCTTGACATACACAGACAGTCTTGTTCAAGGGGCTAAAGTTAAATTACACGTATGGTTACAACGTGTCCGTTAATTTAAGCGGAGAACACATTTGAAAGTGTTTTAATAGGGATCAATTTCAATGTTCCCCACTGCATATAGCGAGGACTTGAAATGCATCTTTTGGCAGGAAACCAACCTCGGAGTACTATGACCACGTTTGGTTCCAAATGGCACGGCAGAGAAGAAAATCTTTGAATGTGTTTTCCCATAGGGTTTTTAGTTAAAATATGTTCCCGGCTGGAGACCATCTTGGATATAGCCCTGGCCATAAAACGACTTTTTTTTTGCAGAGAACCGCCTTAAGACGGTTGAAGACAAATTTGGTTCCAATTTGCTCAGAAGCTTCAGAGGAGATCTTTGAACGTGTTTTCCCATAATGTCCAATTTTAAAAAAAATGTTTCCTCGTGACTCGTAAACAGCTAATTACAAAGGGCATTTCTTATCCTCTATTTTATGGAAATGTTGTTAAAAAATGTCAGAAACTGATAAATAATCCAGAGCAGGTGTAGACACAGACACGTCTCGCGAGAATATGGTAGTTTTGCAATTGGGCGGATTTGTATTTCAATTGGGCGGAAATTGTTTTTCAATTGGGCAGAAAATAATTTGCAACTTGGCGAATTTTACTTTTTCAAGTAGATGGATAACGTGTGATATGTCTGTAAAAATACAAAATGAAACACTTGTTTAAAAACCAAATACACTTAGCAAGGCACAATAGTGGATCATTGTGATTATATCTATGGCAAGTTTTATCATTTTTTTCCAGTGATTTGATATATTTGCTATTTATGGAAATACACATAGCAAGGCAGAATAGTGGATCGTTGTGATTACATCTATGGCAAGTTTTTATCATTTTTTTTTCAGTGATTTAATATTTTTGCTATTTATGTATATTTCTTCAGAACTGAAGTTCAAAATTATCCTTCAATCCTGTTTTACCTGTAAAACCTCTCCGCCCAATTGCAAAACTAAAAAACGCCCAATTGAAAATACTAGAATTTGAAAAATCGCCCAATTGAAATGCGTCCCAGAATATAAACATTATCATTTACACATGATGAACCTAATACAAAGGGTCGAGATAATTAATACCTGATTTAACTTTAAGTTAAATCTAATTTGGAGAGTCTAGGTTCCTTAATTGCTGAGAAATGGACATCAATGTAAAAAATTAACAAAGCCATTGCACCATGAAATTAAGGTCAAGGTTACTTGACAGCTGTCAGACTGGCATTAATCCTTTAATACGTAACAATAAACCTAATATGAAGAGTCTAGCTTCTTTAAATGCAGAGAAATGGACATCAATGTAAAAATTTAACAAAGTCACTGGAGCATGAAATTAAGGTCAAGGTTACTTTCCAAGTGCCAGACTGGCATATACCCATTAATATGTAGCAATAAACCTAATATGGAGAGTCTAGCTTCTTTAATTGCTTAGAAATAGACATAAAGGTAAAAATAATAACAAAGTCACTGAACCATGAAATTGAGGTCAAGGTAACATGACAGGTGTCAGACTGGCATGTACTCATTAAGATGAAGCATTACACCAAATGTGGTATATTTATACATTACAATGGGTCAGAAATTGACTTGAATGTAAAACTATGTCGCAATATTTACAAAGCCACTCAACCATGCAAATGAGGTCAATGTCACTTGACAAGTGGCTGACTGGCATGTACCCACTAAGATGCATCAATACACTAAATATAAGAGATCTATGCATTTCAAATACAGAGAAAAGGACTTGAATGTGAAACTATGTCGCAATTTTCATGGAGTCAGTGAACCATGAAGACAAGGTCAAGGTCATCTGAAACATGTGATGCTGGAAATAACATAACCTAAGGTATCTGTGGACCAAAGATGATTTGTGTATTATACCAGTTAACTAGAGAATGTGTCTATAAGACACGGATGCCCAGCCGACATAATTATCACAATAGAAAACCAAAGTCAATCAGGCATAAAAATTAGTTCCCAGTCACTGAATCATCAGGAAGTACCATTACAGATGATTGTTCAATAAACTTTTGTTGAATAACGGAAAGTCACAAAAAGGCCATAAAGTCTTTTAAACATTAAATATTGGTCAAGTTATAAAATTATCCATTAATTATGTAGTATTCACCAACATCTAGCTGTTTGAAATGGGCCTAATGCATAAATTTTACAAAGTCATTCACGCATAAAATGGAGGTCAAAGTCAACAAATTGTCGAAAAATCTGGGTAGTTCTCTCAAAAAGATGAGTAGTTTCATGAAACATCATAATGAGATGCTGTGTAGTAGTTGAGAAAAGTTATGCAAAGCACAAAATTTACCAATGAGTCACTCAGCGTAAAATGTAGGTCAAAGTCAAAGACATTGAATTGGCCTTGATTTATGTTGATTTATTTAGATGCAACAACATTGGGATAGCATGTTAAGTTGATGAGAAACAGACTCAAATGCAAAAGTCACTCAAGCATAAAATATAGGTCAAAGCCGACTAACTGTCACTGTTTTGGGTAGTACTCGTCAAGGCAATTAATTTGATGAAACATCACATTGGTACAATGCGTATATGTTGAGAAATGGACTTTAACACAAAATTTAACAAAAGTCACTCAGGCGTAAAATGTAGGTCATGGATCCCTAGTTGTTAGTGAATCTCGTAGTACTAATCAAGGTGCTTGTACTGATGTAATATTATCAAAATACTACAAGAGTATGCCAATATATAGACCTTAACGCAAAACTTAACATCGGGACGGACGGACGTACGTACGTACGTACGGACAAGGGTAAATCTATATGCCCCTTCCAGTTCGTGGCCGCGGGGCAAAAAGTTATGAAGGTTTTAGCAAAAGTTTACAACGCCGCCGCCACCACCGGAAAGCAATACCTATGTCTCGCTTTCAGTGACTTTCGACGCTGGCGAGACAAAAACTGGGACGCAACTTACATTCTTTACGTAATAGTGGATATCGACGAGATATTCTGAACAAATCCGTTAAATTGGCTTTGGATTCCAGTGACCTGAAGACTTTACATATATACTGGCCTCTCACTGACACTGCCGATGTCTACTGAAATACATGACGACTCTTTACCAGACCCTTCGGGGAGTTTTGAGTTTGATTTCTCTTCCGTAGTGCGACAGTGTTTTACCAGCAGACTAGGTTCCTTGAGCCTAGTCGGCAGTTAAGCGGCGAGCACTCTTTGACCCATCTTTCTAAATTACGTTTTGTCATATGATTTTCTTTTCCAAGATAGTTGTCATTGAGTTAGTAGTCTACCTGTATTGGGTTTTATTCACATGTTGGGAAACGGGATCGAGAAAGGGGAGGTTTGAGTATCCATAAACCGGTTTAACCCTACCACTGGTTTTTGCTAGTGCCGGTACCAA
Source organism: Modiolus philippinarum (assembly GCA_002080025.1). Taxonomy (NCBI): domain Eukaryota; kingdom Metazoa; phylum Mollusca; class Bivalvia; order Mytilida; family Modiolidae; genus Modiolus; species Modiolus philippinarum. Next base: position 19,027 of record MJUU01016247.1, on the reverse strand, counting down.
GCCCGGATATCCCGAATTACTATCGTTATCTTGTTTTCATATTTGCTTTTCTAGTGCAGCTCGCTTGAAAATTGTGGCATTTAATTGTAGTTCCCGGCCATTGTAGGTGTTTACTGTTATCCTGTTTTTTTGTAATTTCCTGCTGGCAACCATCTTCGATATACCGAGGATCTGAAAACAGGGGATCAACAAAGGACTAATGTGGCCTAGTTTGGTTCCACTTTGCCGAGTAATTTCAGAGGAGAAGATCATTGAATGAAAATTTTACGTAAAATGATAGCTAAAGCTCACTCTAACTTAGCTATGTGAGCAAAAAAACTGGACCAAAATAACAGACAGCACGGGAGAATTTCAATAACAAGAGCATCATTAGGTGTCCTGGAGTAGGGAGAGTCCTCTGTAACAGATCCTAGACAAATGAGCGTCAGCAGGTGTCCCGAAAATCCATTGCAACACATCCTAAACAAATGGAATGAGTATATTCAATTGGGTGTCCCGAAGTAGGGGGCATCCCAAACAAATACCATAAGATTCATCAGGTAGGAGCATCCTTTGCCAAACATAAAAAATAGCATTAGTATTATCAGGTATTCCGAATTAGGGGGATCCTATGCAACAAATCCGAATGTATGTATTCAAAATTAAAATGTTGTGTTAAGTCACAAGGTAAAATATCAGACTTTTTTACATGTAACAAGGGTCTTATGCAAGGGGAATCTCTTTCACCTTTATTGTATTCACTGTATGTTAATGAAATTGAAGTTGAGTTATTAACTCAGGGATGTCAGTCTTATGAATTAAAAAGTATAAATTTATTTTTACTTATGTATGCTGATGACACAGTCTTGTTTAGCGAGAATATAGACGAATTACAAAATATGATTAATGCTGCCAACAAAATTTCAAATGAGTATGGATTATATGTTAATACTAAGAAAACAAATGTTGTTGTTTTCAGAAGCAGAGGTAATCGTAAAAATGACGAGCAATGGTTTTTAGGTGGTGAGAAAATAGAAGTGGTTGATAGTTTTACTTATTTAGGCCTTTTGTTTAATTACAACGGCTATTTTACGAGTACACAGAAAACTTTGGCAAATCAAGGTAGAAAGGCACTTTTTTCATTATGTAGTAAAATATATAATGATTGTTATAATCATGAAACTCTTTTATCTTTATTTGATACCTATGTTTCTAGTATTTTGAATTACTGTTGTGAGATATGGGGTTATTATAAAGCTAATGACGTAGAAGCTATACACACAATTTTTTTAAAGAGAATTTTGAAAGTCAGAAAATCTACTGTGAATTTTATGTGTTATTCTGAACTGGGTAGATACCCGCTTTATATAGAGATATATAAAAGAATGATAAAATATTGGATAAAAATATTGAATACTGATAATTGTATTTTAAAACAGTGTTATGAAGTCATGATGGAGGACTGTATTAAAAAACCTAATGATAAATTAAATTGGGTATGCAAATTGAGAAATATTATGCTAAAATATGGTTTTCAAGATGTATGGCTACAACAAAATGTATATAATGAAGGTTTATTTGTAAGTGAGTTTACACAGAGACTGAAAGATGATTTTATTACTGAAATGAACAGTTTTTTTTTTGATAGATCATCCAAATGCCGATTGTATAGATACATTTATGATGTGGACACTTTACAATTTATTTAGATAAGAATGTTAATTATTTATATAAGCCTTATATTACAAAATATCGTTTACCTGCTCATAACTTAAGTATAAAAACTGGTAGATTTTTTCAAGTAAATAGACAAGACAGAGTGTGTCAGTTATGTGAAAATCATGAAATAGAAGATGAATATCACTTTATATTAGGGTGTCAGAAATATGCCCATATACGGAAAAAATATATTAAAAAATATAACTGGTATAAGCCATCAACATATAAATTGATACAATTGATGTCAGTGAAAAATATTAAAGAATTGAATAATTTTGGTAAATATTTGTGTCTTGCCGAAAGAATCCGAAATTAATATTAATATACATATAATGTGATTTTATTATTGTAAAACTACATGTGGTCACTCTCCAATGAGTATATTCTATGTGTAACTTAATTGTTTGTTCACTGATGCATTATATTATTACTTTAAATTGTATTTCTATAAGCTGTATTGCTTTTGAATAAAGAATATATATATATATATTTTAGCTGAAACTGTCAATTAGTATCGGCATTCATTAACTGACTTTTATTTTTTAAGACCGGTGAAAATGATTCAAAGTATGTTTTGACAATGGACTTGAGTATTCATATTGCGAGTAGTTCTTTATTCTATAATGAATTTTTATTTTATGTGTATTTGTATATAATTTTGAATCGAATTTCTGTATTCGTAATAAATTGCTAGGTACAGAATAATCCAAGTTCCAAGCATTAATAAAACTGAAGACAAAAACAGTTCTGTAAACGTTTGAAAGTCAAAACTCAAATTAGGCATAATAAATATTAATATAAATCAGGGCAGAAATTGCAAAAGCTAGATAATTCATAGCTTCATAAAAGCTTTATAACATTTCTTTCTTATTACATAAATTTTCAGAAACTTTGGCATCAGAAATTTAACTCAGTTTTCATTAAAAAATGATAGTAAGAACAAATACGTATACATCATAAGTCCTCATAATAGATAAAGAGTTGTAATCTTATTTTGAAAATGAGAAGTCTGCAAAAACAGTTATTTTAAAAGTTTTTATTACAACATAATTCGCTTTTCTCTATAAGATTTCAAATTGGCATCAATCCTTCGGTAGAAAATTTACTCCTTTTGCTTACATCAGAGCTGTAAGTGGTAACGTTGCAAACTATAAACTTAAGGTAAAATGGACCAGAAAACAGCATACTTAGGTAATTTTCATTATAATGAGAGAAAAGTCTACATTAAATTTTTACTTCTCAGTTTGATGTAAGTGACGTTTCTAGACAATACACAAAACCTACAAGACTTTATTGTATTGTTTTCTTATAATTGTGTCATATACCTTGTATGTCAAATCCAATTAAACCTTGGTTAACCAACGAAATAACAATGTAAATTTTAACAAATGGATTATATAGATAAATAGAATAGTCAAATAATCTTTTCAAATTTCGGTGATTATATGTTATCTGATTTTCAAAATTTGTCCTCCCCTTAATATTATAAATTGGCTTGAACAAAGACCACATGCAACGCTATGTTTGACTAAAGCAAATGGGCTGCATTTGATGTAAACGCGTACTTAAAACAAATATGACTTTGACGTGTAAACAGAACAACATAAGCAATCAATTAAAATATGAAAAATGTACCAGGTTACAAATACATTTTTTTAAAAAAAAAATAAAAAAAGCATTTCTATACTTTATTACCTACCGAATCCCAAACCATAAGCGATTCCGCAAACGCAGTCCTGCAGAATGTAGAAAAAAATGGGATTTAAGTTTTATGTACACTAGTCAATGTTGTTTCAGTCCGGCTGTCCCGAGTTCCTATTATTTGAGATTTTTTTTCTGTGCAGTTCCCTCGTAGATTGTGGTCTGTGATTCTAATTTTCTGCCCTTGTGGTCTGTGATTTTAATTTTCTGCCCTTGTGGTCTGTGATTTTAATTTTCTGCCCTTGTGGTCTGTGATTTTAATTTTCTGCCCTTGTCGTCTGTGATTTTAATTTTGCCCTTATGGTCTGTGATTTTAATTTTCTGGCCTTGTGGTCTGTGATTTTAATTTTCTGGCCTTGTGGTCTGTGATTTTAATTTTTTGCCCTTGTGGTCTGTGATTTTAATTTTCTGTCCTTGTGGTCTGTGATTTTAATTTTCTGCCCTTGTGGTCTGTGATTTTAATTTTCTGCCCTTGTGGTCTGTGATTTTAATTTTCTGCCCTTGTATATGTTTTCTGTTTCTGTTTTATTTATTTCTCGAAAGGTGAAACTTGAACTGAATCTGAATATAAATAATAATAAACTAATCCATTTTGGCAACCCAAGTTTCATCAGACACTCATGTTTTAGGAAAAGTGAGCCTAAGTAACGTTACACCTAGTCAGGTTGGAACGAACATAAGTTTTTAAAAACTCTGATATAAGACGTTAAATTCAATTCAATTCAATTTTATTTAGCAACATAATTCCAAATTATTGGCTAAATGGCTACACAATTAATATAGTACACAATACAGGGAACGTACATAATTAACTAATACCCGTCCTCGGTGCAACTGACTGTTTTTTTTAAAGGGGCCTTGCAATTTTACCTGTTCTTTTGTACTTGTCCTTTTGTATCTGGTATAGTATTTTTTTCAGTTTTGAAGCTGAAGTTTCATCAGTTTCAAAATTGAAATTTGAAAAGAAATGAGGTCCAACAGGAGTGGATAGGGGAATGTCTGGTATAAGCCATTTATCCATGCAGGGTAGTGAGGAAAGCCTGACCGCGAACCATTCTGGCCAAACTGTGTGGAGAAATGCCACGTTCCACGAAGTGTAGAGAATCCTTTTACAGTTCTCTACGGGAGTCGTATAGAAGGCCAAATTTCCCACCCCTGCCCATGCCTTCCCCTTTCCAATGGCACTCAAAACTCGTTGCCTCGGTTGTCTTTCCACCTCATTTCTTTCTTCTTTAACTTAAGTTATGATTTTTCTTGATTGATTAACTTGTACTCGTCCTGATATAGCTGAAATAATGCTCACTAGACGTTAAACTCTATCTAATCAATCAATCAACCTATTGCTTTATGACATAACAACTTGATTCATCAGCAATACATTGTATCATTTACATTTTGACTTTTTATAAACAGGGTAAAAAAATACTCTAATACTGAAACTAACTGTAATCCAAATGTTTGACAGATAGGTTGTATCCAAGTTCTTTGGTGCTGGAAAAGAAAAGCCATTTATTTTTAAACTGACCAACAATGATATACGAGTTAAGAGTTACTAGTAATACATGTATAATATGCCACTTATATCTATGGAACTGTGGTAAATAACACTTCAGTATTCCTGTCATTGTTCATTTTGTATTTTAACTTCCAAAAGTATTTTTATTTAATCATGTTTTTATTACAAACTTAAGGAGAAACGAGCTTGACCTTAAGCTTGAGGTCGAATATATTTTTGCTTATATCACAAGTAGATATGGAGAACACACTAAGCATGATTTAATGTACCGCTCTTAAAATTAAAGACTCGCTGTCCCGAGTTCCTATCGTTATTTAGTTTATCTTTTGTCTTATTTGTGTTTTTCATGCGTTTTTCCCTGGCAAATTGTAGCATGTAATTGTTATTTTCAGCCATTGATGATGTTTCCTGTTATTCCTTCTTTTTCATTATAAGTATAAGCATGGTAAATAATAAAATTTTGACTTTTATTAGTTATAAAAATACTTCTCTTTTATGGCATCTGATCGATCGAGACTTGTCCGACATGAAAATTTTACCTCGCGTGTTATAGAAATTTACTGTTTTTATCAAAATTCTAACCCCTTAAAATACCGAGGCTTCGTTCCGTGTATGGCACTCGGTAGATGTCCTTGGTACTGGATTTGGCTTTTTATTTCGATTTATTTGGATATGAGTTCTTATTTTATTGCAACTTTTGGATTAAGGCTTTCCACATTATTTGATTTTAATGCTGCTGATGAGAGGTTACTCCTTGAAACACGTGTACAGCATAACGGAATTTACTGTTTTATGCAACTTCGTTATTTTTTTTGTATTTAAAATTGCGGTTATATTTTTCAACACCGTCTTTTGATATGACATATGTATCAAGGCGGTACAAATTTTTCTCATGGAATGTTTTAATTTTTCCATGTGACACTGAAGTCAACCGTGTGAAATTGACTATTGCAAATGCGCTAATGAGGGCGTAATTAATTAAATCTTTGTATTTTATCTCTGATTTTTATCAACATCACAGTAAAGAGATACAAGTCCTTATTTATGGAAAAATAATCTATGTCAAGATTATGCAAGATTTAAAGCAATTTTGTTTCAGTTCAATACAACCCTTTATTAATAATGAACTAACATAGAGGAGGTTACAGAGGTTATTTTTAAATCTTATTGGGGTTTATATATCTTTTGAATTTTCCGTCAGTATTTGAAATGATTTGACACAAAATAGAGTCATTTTTGACATAAAGATGTCACAATGGTTTTAAAATGTCGGCATTTCAAAAAGGAAAAAAAACAAATAGACATGGAAGGGTTGAAGAATTAAATATGAATCGGCTATCGGGAAAGAAAAATGTAATTTATTTAACACTAGATTAGAAATTAAAGTTTATAAAGGTGGATGATCTGTATCCTTGTTGGCAATAGAATTATTTATACAAATTGACATTAGGAACATGCGATAAACTAGAGGTTGTCGGAAACGACAGCTATCCAGGCACTCCCTGTTTGACACAGAAAACATTTGTTATAAACCCCGGGCATAATTTTTCTCAATATATTTTAAATTAAACTATTGATTGCTGTTATTTTCACTAAAAGAACTCTAGTATATATGGTTGTTACACAGAATCCCCCCCCCCAAACAAAAAAAATCTAATCTAATTTTTGCATAGGCAATGGCCATTTTGAACTGATCTTTATTCATGCACCGTTGAAATTGTTACTAGTATGGGTGATAGGAACAAAACCGAAAGATGCAATATGAATCAGTGATAGAGAGATACAGATTGGCAACTACTAAATACGTTAAGGGTACTGAGGATACAACTGAGATGTTAACAGCACACTCAGAACTCTTCGATAGTTCTTGTGAAAGCTGATATTATTGGTACATTTCGTCGGATTGTTATTTAAAATGGTGATAAACAAAATTACCGTGAGTTTCGAGCGTTGTCAGTTACATATACTATTAATTACAAGTTGCTAATCTCTATAATGTCTCTGTAGAGAACAAATAATCAAAAATAATTTAAATAGAAAGGCAAGAACTAGCTATTAGTCAAATTAGGTCAAATTAGCTATTAGGTCAAATATTGCAGTATATATATGACGTAAACTGATTCACTGAAAACATTATTTTAAGAGCAAATAATTGGAATTTTAAGAAATAAAAGTACTTTTGGAGGAGTTCATGCATGTGTAAACGCGGCCTACTCGCTCACAAACGAAATAAAGTCTTTCGGACTTTGCGAGTAGGCCGCGTTGAATTCATTTAGTTTATGAGTAAGTACGATCGATAAACTATGGAAAATGACATATAATAATCTATAATTATCCCAACTGGGATTATCTCGAACCTGTTGAGAATTTTAAATGTAATAGTTTAAAAATTATTTACAACAGAGACATGTAATTAATCATGAAAAATATTCTTTCACCTGCCGCTTTAATAATTCGAAACAACTCATGGTGCGAACGGGATTTGGCACGAAACGACAAGGATTCTTGAAAAGGATTCTTAAGTCACAACTACAACTTCTTGGGACACAATATCTCGTGTTACAAGAAATCAACCAAAACACGACCCCTTTGATGAACTTGGGTGTTGGGATAAATTTGGACAAACTCGGGCATCGGGAAACTGGACGAAACGTGGACATTTCCCAAATCGCACACATGTCAGTGTCTCCCACTAGTATTTTGGCTAAATGTAGTAGTAAATGTTGCTTTACATTATGTAGCATACTATATGCCAAGATAATTTAACACTGGTCTCCCGTTTGATTTTTTACGCTTCAGTGAACATGCACGGGAAAATATTACAAATAAGCGTTATCGTAGATAGGTCTCAATCTGTATACTGCTGTCGAATCGATTTTGTTGTAGTTACTGCTGTTAATTAGCTCAACCTGAACTGGTATATAAAACAATAAAAGAATATATTCGGAAAGCCCACATTTTTTCTCCGGAATCATACTGATATTAGTCCCCTTGCGCTTGAGTAAAAACACACAAAAACTTGTTTTTGAGACTTTCAGGAAATTTACCAAAATTGGAATCAAAGATTTTTGAAATCCAATTGATGAAAATGTTTGTCCTCATTTAAACAAACAATTTAAGCATGGTTGCTAGGTAGAATTAAAAATAAAAAACAACTTTCTTTGCCTCGGAGACTTTCAGGAAATTTACCAAAATTTGAATCATTTATTTTTGAAATCCAATTGATAGAAATATTTGTCCTAGACTACACGAACAATTTATGTACGGTTGCTAGTTAGAATTCAGAAAATAATAAGTGGTCTTTGAGACTTCAGGAAATTTACCAAATTGGAATCAAATATTCTTGAAATCAAATTGATGAAAATGTTTATCCTAAACTACACAAACCATGAAATAAGTTGAGTACGGTTGCTAGGTAGAATTCCAAAAAATAAGTGATCTTTGAGACTTTCAGAAAATTTACCAAAATTCGAACCACTTTTCAGAATCCTATGTTTTCAGAATTTCGTTTTTTTACCAAACACTTAACAGAATATAAGATCATATGCCAAAATTTCAAAACATATGTGTCACTGACATTTTCAGGAAATTTACCAAAGTTGGAACCGGAATCGAAATTCCGAAAGCTTATTGCAAATCTACAGACTATCTGCAACAATTCTGCATAAAGATTTAATCCCTAAATCCAAAAATGTAAGAGGACTTTGCGTCACATGCCATATGTGTCAAAATCCACATCTTGGGGTCTTTTGTTAAAATTGACATCTTGGGGCCTCTTGTTTGCACAAAGATTAGATAAAAAAACCAAAGTTTACCGATTATTATTCCCACTTGACAAAGAGTATAAAAACAAACCATGTGACATGTAATTTTTTCAATGTTTTTGTTCTAGTTATTCTTTTTAATGCTTTTTCAACTCGGCATTCAGCATAATAAAAATCATATTGCCCTTGGATGAAGATGCTAGGGCGATTAACACACTCGGTGAAAAAATTATCACCCTCCACTTCGTGTCGGGTGATAATGTTTTCCTCGTGTGTTAATCTACCCTAACATCTTCATCCAAAGGCAATATGTTTACTGTTATCCCATTTAGGAGGTTGTGTTTGAATTTGTAAGCACTATTCCGAGGCGTGGATCCAGGATCTGAAGATGGGGGCGTATTCGTAAAAAATCGCCAAGCGGAAAGAGTTGTATAAATTTTTGGCAAATTTTGTCGAAAAATTCCCAGTTTACTTTGAAATTCAATATGATTTTTTCTGTTTTCGGGGCAACACTCGGCTATCGCCACATCTTAATCTCCGTTTGAGCCTCTTTTCCTCCAGACATTATTTAGACATCCCATTCACATCAAAATAAAACGCAAGCAGCTTGAACATTTAATAACATGCATGCATTGAATAGTATATGAGTGGTAAATCAACGTATATGCTGTTATACATCTAAGTTTATAATCTTTACGTCATTTGCAGAAACAATTCTTGACACCAATTAACAGATAATTAATAAAAAGACCAGATGTAATACTTCAAGGTCTACTTATATTTGCTGGTTAAACATGCGATGTGGTGAAATGTTGAAAATGTACAAAAACTGTAGACGTGATAGAACTATGCAGAATTTTACAAAGAGAGCTGAAAATAGAATATGCTATGTCTAAATCTGGTTATTGTCCAAGGTGTGGATAGTCTGTCAGTATAAAAGTATAATATAGTTACTGTTTTTGCTCTATTATAATGAAAGGGATACTGCACAAGTTCTTTTGCATTTTGCATTAAGCCTAAATTATGTAATCATGAAAGATATGTTCTAAAACTTTTAACTATGAAAAAGAAAGGAAATGTGGTAAATGTCAAGGAGACAACATCCCATATCCAGGTTAAAACGACCAAAAACAAAACATCTAGGGGTCACCATATGGTCTTCAACACAGTGAGGAAACTCACACCATATAGTAAGCCCTAAATGGCCCCGAAAAGGTAAAAAAGTGAATAAATCAATGGAAATGTGTTATAAAACTTTAACTAGTAAGGTCTTTTGGTGTCTGCTGCAATTCCAGATTTATAATACCACACATCTCAAAAAAGAGTGTGATACTTCGGCTTCAGTGGTCAATCAATATCACTTGTAATGCAAAGAAAAGTCTCGCTTTTCTAATGTTACACCTAAAGGATAGCAACAAATTAAAAGTCATAGGCATACCTAGTGATAATCGGCTGTGCAACCTAGAATTGGCTCATATCGACAGCAGACGTGGGCGGTTCCCCGGGGGCGGTTCCTTGTGGATTGTGACATGTGATTGTGATTTTCTGCAATAGTATTGTTTCCTGTTATCTTTGCCTCTATAATGCATAATTGATGATTTATGGAGGAAAACAGGGTAACTTTAAAATACTCTTTGCATAATTGTTTTGTCTTCCCACTTATTTCCATGATTCTATAGTCTGTTCTTGTAAATGCTGTTAATAGGAATGTAAATATTTTGTATACCACGGGATATTCCACATCTTAGCTGATAGATCTCTTTCATTTGTTGCTAGTTGTGTTTGGTGAGAATTTTTGGGGAGTTTTGTTTGGTATTATGTTAAGTTACATTATTTTTTTTTCTTATTTAGACATAAAGGCTTCTTGGTCAGATTTCTCGCATACACTAAAACATCAAAAGAAATATTCCAAATAAGCACGTTAAAAAGTAATAACATTTATGTAAAATATATTACTGTCTTTTACATGTATGTTACTCGTAATCAATCTTATTTCTGCGGATACTTAATTTCGCGTGTTGTCGAATGTTGAGCTGACTAATTTTCGCGATATTCAGTTTCTGCTGAAAATTAGTTGGTTTAACAGTATTCAATAGCTCATAACTAAACACCAAGCGGGTCTGAGGGTCTGTAGAGGGGGAAAAACATGGTGTTGGGAAATTTGGAAAATGGGTAAAAATTTAGGGAAATGGGGAAAATAATGAAGAAAATGGAGAAATAGGAGAAAAAAACAAGTGGGGAATGGGAAAAACAAAAACAGTTTTGGGAAATGAGGCCAAAAAATGTCGGAAGTGGGACAAACTTTCCAAAATGTGTAGGAAATGAGAGAACAGACACTCCGTGTCACCCCCTTCTCTGCAAGACAAATTTGTTACAGGGAAAAACGGGTATTTGCAATTATAGGTGGAGATTGTTGTCCAGTTGCTTCAATATGTGACAACGACAGTAGCATACCGAAGGCACAAAGGAAGTGATGATCACAAAAATCAAAGTCCAAAGGCTTGACAAAAAATATGTGACAACGACAGTAGCATACCGAAGGCACAAAGGAAGTGATGATCACAAAAATCAAAGTCCAAAGGCTTGACAAAAACGGCAACAGAGAAAAACAAAGACAAAAAAAAAGGACGTGAGACAGCCACGAGGCACGGAAATAAAAAGACGACATTAAGAACTAAAGCAGTCATGGTGTGTACTACCTTGAAAACCGGGAGTGACATCAGGTGATAAGCGACACCCGTCACACTATCAGTGAGTCAATCCAGAGTCGAGTCAAAACCGGTCAAATCCGTGAAATCTAGCTGAAAATGTCCGTTTTCATTTGGGACAAAGACACGTCATATCTGTCAATTATCTCATGATGACGGCCATAGAATTTCTGAAAGGATGAAAGTAACAAAGGCTGAACATATTCCTGACTTAGTAGCTTTTGGGACAGTGTTTTTGCTCTATCCAAAAAATATATATATATATATATATATCACCGTATAAACTATATACCCGACAGTAACGAATCGACTGTGAAATGTACATTCCATAGGCTTTGCTTAACTTACTGAGAAACTGAAAAGTATTTTAAGTAAGTAAGTAAACTTTATTTATAGTCGTCATACAATATATACATAGATAACAGTGACATGAGCTCTGTAGAGCTCTTTAAACGACTATGGATATTATTAAAACAACAAAAGCACATGCAAGAACAACACAAACACAATATGATAAATACACATAAAATACACAAAGAAAGACATCAGCAGCACATATATATGTAAAGTAAGTACATAGACAGCACAAAAGCAGGTTAAAAAGCACAAAGCACACAGCAAAGCACTAAAACAAGCATAACTGAGATAAAATAAAAGCACTAGCAGCATTTAACTAAAGCACTAAAAATTTAAAAAAAGCATATTTAGACGAAGCAGTGTAAAGCTTGAGACATTAGTCATGGGGTAGCAAGAATTAACGGCAAGCACTACAAAAACAATTTTCAGAAAAAACACCATGTCGAAATAAAATTTTTAAACTGCCCAAAGGTTGATATATTCCTTGCCTCGTTAGGCAAGGAATTCCAGATTCTTGCTGCCTCATAACCAAAGCTTCTCTTACCATACCTTGTGGTCCTTGGACGGGGAAGGTCTGCTATAATTACTATTTTTTTTAAATTAACTAAATCATGTAAAAAATTTGGGCCAGAATTATTAAGTATTTTGAATGTCTCCAAAGTCATTGTTCTCGTTCTAAGTACTTTAAGTGATGGTAATTTTGAATTTTCAAGTAAGGTATTATAAGAGCTTTTATAGTCGTCAAAAATGAATCTTAAAGCACGTTCCTGTATTTTTTCGATTTTTTGAGTATTGTATTCAGAGCAGATGTGCCATACTAGAGGACAGTAACTGAGGTTTGACATGATAAATGAATGATAATTTGTTAGTTTTGAGAGCTTATTTAAGTGTGTCCCAATTCTTTTGAGTACATTTAGTTGTCTAGCAGCTTTTTTACATATATTAGAAATGTGGCTGTTAAAGTCAAATTTAAAGTATATTGTTATACCTAGTAATTTTACCTCATCTTCACATTTTATATTACTACCATTAAGATTAAAAGTTATGTTTTTAGAGTGAGTTTTTTGTCCAATAGCTATGGCTTGAAATTTTTCTGGGTTAGCCTGCATTTGGTTAAAAGAGAACCAGTGTATAAGTAATTTACTATCTTCTTCTAATGATGATTTAACATGTTCCAAAGATTCGCCAGACTTTGATAAGGTGTTGTCATCGGCATAGTTATGAAGATCACAAATTTTAAAAAAGAGGAAAATATCGTTGATGAAGATATTGAAAAGCACAGGTCCAAGAATGGAGCCCTGCGGTACGCCTTTATATATATATCAAGCATATTACTAAGACTTTGACCAATCTGTATACACATTGTTTTCTTTTGGATAAATAACTATTAGGGAGATTTACAGCAGATTCAGATAATCTATAATTTTTTAACTTTAAAAGAAGTAAGTCATGTGGTAAGCAATCAAATGCTTTGCTTAAATCCATGAGTATGGCTGCTAGATATCTGTCCCTACCTAGTGCCCCTTTCCAGTCTTCTAAAATTTTTAACAGAATTGACTGTCAACCATAGCCTGATCTAAAAGCTGCCAAAAAGGGTTAAAAAAGTTTTCAAAATGTTTCGAGAGTTGATTTTCTACTGCTGTTTCAAATATTTTCGATATTGCCGGAAGTACACTTACAGGCTTGTAATTACCTTTATCCAAAATATTATTCTTCTTGTAGATTGGCGCCACTTGCGCAATTTTCATTGAATCTGGAAATGTAGCACAAGACAAAGACAAATTAACTAGTTCAGTTATAGGTTTTGTAACAAATGGTTTAGCATAATGTAATATTTTGGGGGATATACCGTCAATTCCAGTTGCTTTCTTGATGTTAATTTTATTTATACGTTTAACCACAAAAGCTTCATCAACCGGTTTGAATTCAAGTTTATCAAAGTCATGTATATCTGAGTTATAATGATCATTTATAGCTTTTATACTAGGGTGTTGATTATTTACTTCAATGTTAGTATCACCAATGTTTTTGGCAACATTTACAAAAAGTTATTAAATGTTTCCGCAATGTCGTCTTGATTTGTTATAATTTTATTCTTTTCATGTAGGATGGTATCTTTTTCAATAATACAGCCTTTATTAGTCAAGAATGGCTTTACTGTTGGCCAAAAGTCTTTTGCTTTGGGTCCACCAGTGCATCTCTCAATAAAATAATTATCGATAGACTGTTTTTCAATTTTTTACATACAATGTAATTCCTTTGTTTTCTGTATGCTTCCCATGTCTTGGTGTTATTGTAGGTTTTAAATTTATTAAAAAGCATTCCTTTTTTGCAAAGGGCAGACTTCAAATTTTGATTCATGTATGGTACTTGTTTTGGAAGTATTTTCCTTTCTTTAAAAGGTACATGTTTGTTTACCACTTGTAATAATTTGTCATTAAAATTTGTATATTCTGAGTTGATGTTACCGTTTGATATTCCAGTCTACATTTTGTAAATCTGCCAAAAATACATTTTGATCGAACTGTTTGAAGCTTCTACGTTTCTTATATTTTGGTTTATTATTTGGTCTTTCACATTTTATCTGGATGCCAATCATATTATGAACATCACTTAGACCACAGCTAAAATTACACATTTACCACATTTGTTTCTTTGACTTTTAACAGTATAGAAGAAAAAAAGTACTGAAATTGTTGAAGTAAAAACTGGTGGAATTTGGTAAAGAGTTTTGTGGGAAAATCAGATTCTTGTTCTATTCCGGCTAAAAAGTCAAATGGCGAACTCGTCTACGACGAAACTAAAATGCCAAACTATTCAATGAATTTTTGCAGCCAATCAAATCTTGATGGGCCTCAAAACACTCAATGTGACCTAACAGACTTACAAACCGACGGACTCAAACTAGCTGTTATAACAGAAAAACGAATAGAAAATATTTTTTTCACACTAGACACATCCAAACTTGGTTAATCCTAGACCTCTCAAGGAAGCCTCATCTATTCTCAAATTTCTAATTGTTAACTTTTTATTTATTTTTTCCCTGAACCGTGTGACCTTACCGTCAGTCTGAAACATGCATATGTAAAGCCGGTGTTCAAGAAAGACTCTCAGAAAAAAAATAAAATATCGCCCGTTTCTTTAATACTTGTATGAATATGTTTTGGTATGGTGAGCTGCAAAGGTAGAACATATGATTCCGAATGCCAACAGTGATAAAAATCATCTTTTTAAACCTGTTAACATCGGAAAATCCAGCAAGGTTTTCAGTTGGATTCGAACCACTTCTTGTTGTCATCTATATAGCCTAGGTGGCCGAGTGGTCTAGGGCGCTGGACATAGTGCAGGCGGTGTTGCCATAAATCTGGGTAAGACTGCATCTCACTTTAATATGATCTTGACAAATTAAGTACATGGGGAGCAAAAATGGAAAATGGCTTTTCATCCTGACAAATGTAATGTCTTATCTAAAACAAGAAATAAAACACCTCTAAAACTTAACTACACACTACATGGACACCAACTCGGACATTTAGACAAAGCAAAATATCTAGGAGTAACTATCCAGTCAGACCTTAAATGGGATAGTCACATAAACAACATCACCAGTAACAAAATTACAAATGAATTAGTAGCCATCTCCAAAACCGACCGTCTGATACCACCAACAAGATTCTCCAGAAACATGCACACATTGTCCTTCCAAATTCCACAAACTCGCCCTGTATTTAGACAGCAATCTTTTTCCCCCGAACCATACGAAACTGGAACAACCTCCCACTGAACACTGTGATGAGTGACCCTGTCGAGTCATTCAAAACAGCTGAATCATGCATCAATTATTAGCTTTACAGTTTTATCTTATGAACAACAAAAAAATAAAAACAAACAAACAAAAACAAAACAAAAACAAACAAACAAACAAAAAAAAACCAAAAAACATAATTTACTATCGACTAAGTTATAAGCATTGCGCAGTACCAAATTGACAGAAACTTTAAAGTGCTGAAGGTGATCGATTAAGAAGTAGAAGTACAAGTACGCATCCGTACATCGCTATTGTGTGAAGCTTAGGAACTAAAACTATGTCGCTCACCCTAAAAAATACTAAGCGGAAGATAGTGAAAAATATGTTTTTTCCCGTTAGGGTCCAATGTTTAATATTTTACGAAAGGATATGGAGTAAATGAATACGGGACCATAACAGATATATGTTTACTCCAAATGCAATAATTTTAAATGGCGGTCATGCTTTTTTATCGGATCGCCGAAAACGAAATGAGCAATCTTTGTAAAGGACCCTCCATACATCACTCCTATAAAGCTTGATTGAATTTGCTTTTGCGCCACAAATCAATCCAATATGTACAGCATATTTAAATTTGCTTCAAATACTGAGTTTCGGAGCCGATGATGAAAATGATAAATTTTCCATGGGTCCAATATGCCGTTACTGAAAATATGTTCGCCGCTGGTGATCATGTTTTTTATCAGATTGAAACATGATGTACAATC
The DNA here is from genome assembly GCA_002080025.1 of Modiolus philippinarum. Classification (NCBI taxonomy): domain Eukaryota; kingdom Metazoa; phylum Mollusca; class Bivalvia; order Mytilida; family Modiolidae; genus Modiolus; species Modiolus philippinarum. The sequence goes on along the minus strand of MJUU01016247.1, from coordinate 2,768 downwards.
TACGTAGGGATCTTCAAAATATTAACTTTGCTTCAATAGTTCCAGAGCAGATGATGAAAATGATGAATTTCCAAGAGGTCCAATGTTAAAATTATGTTCAGGCTCAGCGCTAAATGGCCAGGTCACAAATTACTGTTCCATGATTGTTCAGAAAATTAAAGAATGTTAGTCTGTTAATGAAAACCTTCTTGCCCTTATATGTAAAACTGAGTTACATCCTTTTATCTCCGTGCCGTGTGGCTGCCTCATGTTTCTGTCTTTGTTTTTCTCTGTTGCCGTTTTCGCCATGTCTTCGGACTTTGATTTTTATGATCACCCCGCACTTCCCTCGTTCCTTCGGTATTCTACTTCCGTTGTTTTTTTTTTTTTTAGAAAGACTTGCATAGTCATGATAGTTTTCGGTTACATATAGCATCGCTTTTGTGATCTTTTCATTTCTCCAGTTCCGAAGACGCCATTTCATGAGCAGATGCATGATAGCCGAGTGCTTGTACAGAGATCGACGTACAAAAAGTATCATCGGCGATTCGGTCACAGAGTTTTTTCAGTACATATTTCATATAAAACGACATTTTCAAAAAAAAATATTGTAAAGCCCTTTATTATCCGATTTTGTTCTGTTAATTAGATAATTTCATGGAACTTAAATTAATGGGTAATGGAATTAATTTTAGTAAGTTGTAGCTTTTTCGGTAAGCAGAAAGTAAAATTGTTGTTGTGGAAACGTCATTTTTTCTTTGTGTTTAAATTATCTGTTCTCTAAAATGACCAAAATACAAAAACATTCTATACAAATAATCAATGAAAATTGATTATTTTATCTATTTTATTGTGCAAATTCTAGATAGGCCTCAATTGTATTTGAATTTTGCGGTTATGCATAGAATAGTGACTGGACACTTCTTGTACGTTTCTGTATGTTATTTTTTATCGATTTTTTGCTGTATTATTATCATGGGGTTTGTAACATTATATATAATTATGATTTCTGCCATGAAATCTTATTTACAGTAAGGTGGGTCTTGATTGGGTATAAGCGGGAAGCAGGGTTGACCTTTTTAAGCCGTGAAGCGGGAAACGGGATCATGGGAAAAAATGCACGTGAAAACGGGAAAGGATGTCCAGCGTGAAGCGGGAACTGATGAAAGTTGAGCCCGTAAAACGAGAAAAAGCGACCCCTTTAAGGATGTACTCTTCCGAGGAGCCAAAATCTTAAACTATTAAACTTTTTTTCAAACCTTGATTTTTGCAATGTTCTTAGCCTATGAATTCAATATATAAAGAAAAATTCATAGGTTGCTGTGTAAATTATTTTGCCACAGATGTTTGAAAATGACCAATTTTAGCACTTTTGCTCATTTTTAGGCAGTTTTGCCCATTTTTTGACTATTTTCATGGAAAAAATCTAGCTTAGAGTATTTAACTTTTTTCCGTACTTTCTGAAAAGCTGTAAATAGAAGGAATGAACAAATTCAACCTCCAAAAATCATATGTTGGTGTTGATATAAGAAAGTTCTGTCCCATTTTCATGCTTTTTAGGGTCAATTTCAACATTTCCATGAAAATGCAGATTTTCTAAAATTTTCCAGCAGCTAAAGATTTAAAGTTCATTTGTTTTGTGATTTTTTTTTATTGCAAAAATACATAACACTATTTTAAAAGAAGCAAAAATAATTTTTTTTTAAGTGCATATTTTTTTCATAAAATGTCTTTTTCTAACCCAACCCCTATTTTGCGAAAATTCCACATGAATCCAACAGCCTATTAGGGCATAAATCTTCAATTTGATATTATTCTGAAACTACTGGATAGAAATGAATAATTTTTTGACACAATTTAAAGATAAACATAATTTTTTTTTATAATTCAATGCTATTGTACATAAAATATAAATAATTTAAAAATTATTTACAAACGAGATTTAAACGAGACTGAAACATGACAAGAATACATCCTTAAAAGTCTTTGTAAAATATTTTCCCGTCCGTGAAACGGGAAAGTGTAGAAAAAAATGCCGGGATTTCGGGAAAGGTACCCCATCGAGACTTTACTTCGAAAAAATTCCCGCAAAAATTTTAGCTGGAGTTACCTCCCATGAACAAACCGGAAGTTTATGAGAGTGCGCGGGGTTACCAATGAAAACATTTTTGTACGAACAGGATGAAGCTGATATTTGTTTACATATTGCTTCTCCTACAGCTTTGCAATGCTTTGCGGGGTGAGAAAATAAGCAAGACACGTATATCAAGACGAGGAATTGAAAATTAGATGTCAAAAACTAGCCCTTTGTCAAAATACCACAGCCGAAATGGAGAAAGACTAACCGTCGAAAATTATTCCAGATTTGTACCGTACCTCTATATTTATAAACCTCTGGACGTCTGAAAACAAAACCTTACGACAACGTGATGGTTCCTAAACATTGGCTTCCCCTTTTCAAACATTAATATTCCCACATCCCTGGTATGGACCATGGTGTCAAAATTTCACAACACTTTCACTATTGTCACACATTTGTACAGCCAGCGATTTTATCAACAGACCATGAGACATCAGGGCAAAATAAGTTATATAACTGTTAAAAATGTTTTAAGTGATGCTTACCCACTATTGCAACTAACACTCAAAAAGGGCATCATGATTTGAAAGATCATAATAACACTGTTAATATTACATGTATACGAATGAAAACATTCATTCTTGGGTAAATCCAAAGTTTATTTGTACATGTACCAAAATGACAAACGCTGACTATGACAAAACTCGAT
>MJUU01016245.1:0-59069 GCA_002080025.1 Modiolus philippinarum | reverse complement strand
TAACGGCAATAACAACTGTGTTTAATGAGTGTTGGATTAATCAACGATAGAAACCGGAGATTAATGCAATTACGAGAAAGATAATATATAAAACAAATAAAGTAACTATAACAACACTAAAGATGTAAAAATATGTACAAAATTGCGTTATATTTCAGATCTCCGCGATCCTTCTTCAGACACATATCGACTGACGAAAGATGTGCAATCAGTCAGACGCTGTAACAATTTTTCTCAAATACATTAACCAACAAAAATATTTAATTTGAATTTGTATCTGTAATCAACCAATCAAATTAAATCTTCAGAATCTATTTCTTATCAAAATATTTTTCTCGTTCTGTGTTTTACTTATAAGTTTTTGAATTCTTTTCATTAAGACCATCAGGCTCAAGCGTTCTTAATTGAAACATCCAAAATTTCTCCTTTTTTCTCCTTTCTTCCTTGTCCCAGTTGGAATTCAACTCGATGATTTGGAATGTTACCTCATCGAAAGAGTGTCCGGTATTTCTCAGATGTCGTGTGAGTGGACAATTCCTGTTGTTTCTGAAAAACGATCTGTGGTTGTTGAATCTGAGAACCTCACGACATCTGAGAAATACCGGACACTCTTTCGATGAGGTAACATTCCAAATCATCGAGTTGAATTCCAACTGGGACAAGGAAGAAAGGAGAAAAAAGGAGAAATTTTGGATGTTTCAATTAAGAACGCTTGAGCCTGATGGTCTTAATGAAAAGAATTCAAAAACTTATAAGTAAAACACAGAACGAGAAAAATATTTTGATAAGAAATAGATTCTTAAGATTTAATTTGATTGGTTGATTACAGATACAAATTCAAATTAAATATTTTTGTTGGTTAATGTATTTGAGAAAAATTGTTACAGCGTCTGACTGATTGCACATCTTTCGTCAGTCGATATGTGTCTGAAGAAGGATCGCGGAGATCTGAAATATAACGCAATTTTGTACATATTTTTACATCTTTAGTGTTGTTATAGTTACTTTATTTGTTTTATATATTATCTTTCTCGTAATTGCATTAATCTCCGGTTTCTATCGTTGATTAATCCAACACTCATTAAACACAGTTGTTATTGCCGTTACCTTTAGTCTTTTATATATAATATATATATATTTAACAAACAAAATAAACAAAATGAAAACAAAATCATAAAATACCCCCATAGAGTAAAAAAGTACAAAAAGCAAACAAAGAAACAAAGAAACAGCAAAAAAGATTGATACAAAATAAAAGATTAAAACAAGAACAATAACCTGGAAAAATAAAAGTTACAACAATCAATGAAAAAAATCTCAAACACACACAATAAAAACATTAAAACTCAACTGAAGTAAACAAAGTACTAAAACAACAAAAAATACACAAAGAAAAAAAAAACAAACAAGCATCATATCAAATAGCTCAATGAAAAATAAAATAACGATTTCAAGGCATAAGTACCGAAAGCATATTCTTATTCTTTTCCATTGGTATACCAATTTATTTTTTAGAAATGTTGATTGATATCAAGAACTTGATTTTCAAAGTGAAAACAGATGGTCTGCAACAACAAACACCAGTAACAGAAAACACTGAGAAAATGCGTCCTAGACAAGGTAGATTTATTTATCATGTCAACTTAAACTTTTAAATTGATGTAATGATGATTAAAACTCTTATGGTCATGAACAATGACTGAGCAACAGCTATGCAGGCCCGAAATAGCCCATTATTTCATTCAACATCAATATTAAGTGCAAACAACTGTCAACTCTTATCTTACAAAATAAATTCCTGCCCCAATTATCGTAGTTTTTTTTTTTTTTTTTTTTTTTTTTTTTTTTCAGTTTCTGCAGAAGACCAATTTGACCATTTCTGTTTCTTCAGTGCAAAATAAAAAAAAAAACAAAATCAAAACAATTGGAAGATCAATCATAAATTAAAAGATATACATAATCTGATAGAGAGTAAAACGAAAATGGGATCGAAATGAAAATCAAAATATAAAAATAGACAGAGCTTTGTACAGAGGAGATACTACGAAGGTTTACATAAAAATACAAAATTGACGAACAAATTTGTCAAAAAGACAAGTAAAGTGGAAACCATCGGAAAAATTCATCGCAATGGTCTGACTTTTGACAGGCATTTCAAAAGAGATGGCACGCCAAACCCCCCTTCCTTTGCAGCAGTATCCGGTAGCAACTCAACAGCAATTGCTTTTGAATGGTCATAGATACATGTAGTTGCAAACCAGTGCTAAGTAAAAAGAATCTTGAATCAGAGTTCGGACCGAAACTTCATTTTTTTCCACAATGGACTGCTATCTAGTAAATAACTGAATATATTAGATATGTTTTCGCAGACCTAACATAAGAAATATTTTGGAATATTTTCTATATTGAATAGACTAAAAATGTCTTGATAAACCAGATTTTCTATTGCAAGCAATATTCGGTGTTACCCTTTATAACCAAGTCGATGATTCGATCTAATCCACAGCCACAAAATCTTCCTATGAATTAAATCTAAGTAAACTCAGACACATTCATTTTTTTTTCATTTTTGTGGCAAATTTGAAATAGCCTTACTCTAAAAAAGCAGTTTCTGAGATATTGAATCCTCAGGTTTTTTAACGTAAAATGGGGGCCATCTTGGAAATGGTTTAAGTGAATTAATGTTCTGGAGTTGGTCATTTAAACAACTTATATCTGTTTAGTATAATAAATAAGCAAAAACATGTTAAAAACAATATGAAAAAGAAAGGAAAAGGGGTAAATGTCAAGTAGAGAACATCCCATATCCAGGTTAAAACCATCTAGGGGTCACCGTACGGTCTTCCTCACTATACCTTATTTAGTTTATCTTTAAATGTTAACATTTAAATGTTACTTCATCTGATATTCAAAATTATGATACTAACAATTTTGTCTTTGCATAATGTATAATTTTCATGCGCAATGAAATTAATTTTAATTTGACACCGTCAACATTCATCAACCTTTTACCTGTTTCATTACTCATTTTGCACACGACTATTTTTGAACCTATTTTATATGCTAAGCAAAAAAAGAAAAGTTGCATTGGCTTTTTTCATCCTGAACGTTGATTCTGAATAATTTACAGTTAAAAACTATTCACTTAAATAATAAATCTATCAATTCATTGAAACTTTTAAGGTGACGTAACGTCATTTTTGCATTTTAAACAAATACACGTTATCTGACTGACTTGGAGGTGTTTAACGTCCTTGACTACAGTCGTACTCGATTTGTTGTCAGGGTCAATATTTTTGTCGCACAATATTGTCAACAAAAGGTCACAAAGGTATATTGAAAACAATTCGCGTAAGTCAATGCCACGTCTACGTAAAGATTAAAGAGAACAGGCCATAGGGATGTTAAGAGCAGGAATGACACAACTGCAAGTCGCTAATCATTTTAATGTGTCTAGAAATACTATAAAAAGGCTAAGCACCTGTGTCAGAGATACTGGTTTAACAAATGATCATCCCCGCAGCGGCAGGCGACGTGAAATAACGTTACGACAAGACAGATACATCCGTATTATCCATCTCTGGAATCGATTTGCAAATGCATCAAAAACAGCACGGCAGACACACGGAAGAAACAAAACCATCATATCTACCTAAACAGTGCGCAAAAGATTATGTCAATTTGAAAGGACCCACCCTAAAATGACGTCACAGGTTAGCACGACTTCAGTGGACTCGAGTACGAATTAAGTGGAATCGACAATCATGGAGACAGTTTAATTCAAAATTTAGTGACGGTAGGGCTAGGGTCTACCGGAGAGTCAATGAACGATTTACCGATTCATGTGTACAGGAAACTGATCGCTTTGGTAATGCAGGGATCATAATATGGGCGGAATAACTTGACAGGAACAAATCATTAACGATAATCTCAACGCAACAAGGTATAGAGACGAAATTCTGGCTCCTGTTGTTCTTCTATTTCTCCGCCGATATCATTTTAACCATGTTTTCCAGCAGATAATGCCCGTTGTCACGTAGCGCACATTTCAATGAACTTTTTGAGCAATTACCACATCCGTGTATTACCTTGACCAGCAATGTCCCCAGATCTATCGTCAATCCAGCACCTTTGGGGCGAATTTGGACGGCGTATTCAAAGTAGCGTCAATCCAACGGAATTGCTCCCCCAGCTCAGAACTGCGCTTTTGCGAGAATGAAACAACATGCCGCAAGATTTTATACGACGTTTGATCGACTCAGTGAGACGTAGTTGTCAGACTGTGATAAATGCAAGAGGTGGTCATACACGATATTGACTTCTGAACTTGAATTCCGTACACCTCTACTTAAAACTGTCCGTTAATGGTGAATAAAAGGATATGGAGTAAATACACATAAGACAAAGTCTCTACAAATACATGGTAAAAAACAAGCAAAGGAACAACGCTTTTATTGTTGTTCTTCATCTTGAAGTCACCATGAGGCCTTCAGCGATGAGCTTTGCTCATACCTCATAGTAAGTTCAAGACGGCCCCTAGCACCGGTTTAAGTGCAATAAAGTTTCAAACTGAATTAAACCTGTTATCATTGTATTCAGAATATTATTGCTACTCGGTTATTTATTGTTATTGTTTTTGTCTTTATGAAAAGTTATATAACCTTACAACCGTGTAAAGTTTCTTTTTCCCCAGTATATTTTAGTGATATGATAAATTTTCAGCTTTTTGACATGATTTGATGGAGTTTTAGAGCAAAGGTAACAGCAATTCACTTCGATGAGATATTTGGATATAACACCCTTAACTTTTGAAATTTCTTGCTATATTATCTTTAAACTAATATAACATAATTGCATTTTTGTTTCTTTGTAACAGATGTAGGCACTTGTTATGTGGAATGGCGTCTGAATCCTCCAGATGACTGGCAGGTTGTGCTTATAAAAGAAAAACTTGACCTATTTAAGCATTTGTTACAAGATAGCTTTAAGTTAGAGTTCGTTTATGTCGGATCCCTTGTTATGGGCACATTGGTCCAGAATCACATTTTAATTGACGACAATCTCTTGATACAATCTGTCAGATTATTTCTGGAGAAATTGGTAGACGTGTGTAAGATAAACACAGAAACACCAGCAACTGTACATACGGAGCTATTACTTCTTCCACATCCGAGAAAGGGTAATGTTATTCTCACCTAATTCTCACTTTAACCTCTGCCCGTTGTTCAAATCCACAAGAAAAAATTCTACATTGATGAAGATATAAAAAAAGAAATATTTATTTTATGAAAAAAAAATTAAATTCGAATGTTTTTGCAAAGAAAAAATCAAAATAAAACAACAAATTTCAGGATGTATTGTCGGAATGGCCATCTGCAGAAACTTTTTCACTAACGTCAATTTTGTCAGTCAGCTACTTCATTTATAGATTGCTCGAAAATAGATTGGCCACAGATTGCAACAGTATATTGTTGAGATAGTTGTATTCGATCAGAGAATCCTTTCAAAGCGTTAACATGCTAGTCATCGATTGTTATTTATAGTTGGGATATTTCCAATACACACCACTTCATTCCCTGTCATTTTTTTGTTGCATCTCGTTCTGATACAGCTTTCTTCTGATATGTACTGACGCTTATTATAGATTGTAGCATAATGATTTAATATTAGATATAGATTGATTATTGTTAAGTTATCTGACTTTAGTGACAAAAAAAAGAAAACAAAAACACTGACTTCCATATTCTCTCAGAGACTCAAAATTTGATTTTATTATATAAGATCCTTACTAATGCGTAGGTTGAGATACGAATATCGCAAATATCGAAAAAGTCCAATGGCTGTTCTGTATTATTTGAAAATATATTTCAAACGAGAAGTATGCTTATCTCTGAAGATTTGGCTATACTTTTACACTTAGAATGTAATGGATTTTTATTTGTTTGTTTTGTTTTGTTTTTGTTTTTTTTTATTTTTTGGGTTTTGTTTGTTTGTTTTTGTTTTGTTTTGTTTTGTTTTGTTTTTTTTTTTTTGTGTGTTTTTTTTTTACTTTGAAATATGAACTTTTGTTTTTACTTAAATCTATTTTTTGCCGTAGCCTTTCCCCTAAAGTGGCAAAAATATAAACAGAAGATACAAATGAATAAATTTTGAAAATATTTATATTACAGGATTCCTCAATAGTTTGTGTACATTATGTCAGAATGAAAGTAAAGAAGTTCCTGGAGTTTGTTGGTGTCCTGATTGCAATATAACACTATGTAATGATTGTACATCAAATCATGCACTTGGAGAACAAATAAAACACCATAATATGATCAAAATAAATTTCAGATTTGATCTTGAAATAATGAAGCAGCAGTATTGTACCGAACATGATCAGATTGAAGTGAAATATTACTGTCCGGTGCATGTTTCTCTCTGTTGCCCTGCCTGCCTAGGCAGGTTGCACTCAACATGTAAAGAGATCTTAGATCTGGATGAGGCTTTCAAAAGTGTTGATAAATCATACAAGAAGGAACTTGACTTCGCAATCAATCAGATATATCAATCGGCAGCATCCTTAGAAGAGGAAACAAATGAGCACATACTAGAGATGGACAGGGAAAGAATCGATATTAAAAGTAAAATATTTGAAGCCAAGGTTAGGACCATTCACATTCTCGAAGAAAACGTAAAAATGTTATTTACAGCGTTAGAGAAAGAACAGAAAGAGAACCGAAGAAAGCAGCATGAAATTAAACTGAAGTGCCAAACATTTGTCAGAAATGTATCTACTTATTCGAAAGTTATGCAATTTGTTCAAGAAAACGGGACCGAAGAACAACTTTTTCTCTTGCAACATTATCTCAGGACTGCCGTTAAAGCAATGAATGATTCTATATCCGCCATTGCAAACACGGAGATGTCTAAGTTAAAATTTGATGAAACAAGAGATCCAATCCAAGCGCTGGGTATTATAAGTAAATCCCAAAAATCAAGTTTGATCACGGATGCAAAATATGCACAGTGTATTGTAACTAGAACTGACAAGCCGTTGTCACATTTCACACTAACGTCAACATTCAGAACATCAAGTCTTGTTTATATTCTAGGAATGACCGTTACCGTAGATAACAAATTACTGCTATGTAACTACACTGATGCACAAGAAGTTTTAGTTTACAATGATAATGGCCATTATGTAAGTGCTATAACTATGAATAAACTACCGTACGACATAGTACCTCTTCCAGGTAGTAATCAGTGTGTAGTTTCTCTGCCTGACATTAGTTCGATACAATATATCAATAGTAAAAAATTAATGCCTGGAAAATGTGTTAAACTTTCGACGACAGAGTATACATGTGGTATAGCAGCAGATACGGAATACATTTATATCGGAGTAGCCGACACCATATTGGTTTTAAACCATGAAGGAATCGAGATATTGGTGGTAGAGCTGGAAAATTATAAATGTGTTGATTATCTTGTGGTAAATGACAATAACATATATGGAAGGAATCAGTTTGACGAAATATTCTGTGTCAATCAGAACGACGAAATCGAGAAGACAAACGTCCCTGGAATAGGAGAAGTAGGGAAAATAATCGTAGATAAAGATTGTAACATTTATGTTGGTGGAGGGGAGTCAGTTCTTCGATTCGATAAATATCTGAAACAAGATATGACAATTGTTGCCGAAAGTGTAATGGAGATCACGGCAATTTGTTTTAACAATGACTGTACAAAATTGTTCGTCGCAAGTGAAAAAGGAAAAACAATTGCGATGTTTAGTTGTGCTTAAAATTAAATCATTTACTAAGACTCTCAAAAGTATGTATTTCAATTAATATTGGCACGATTCCTTGGCAAAATTTTTCTCTCTCTTCAGCCAAAAATAAAAACATATTACTTAAATATAAGACCTTTTTGTATTTTATAAATGGCATTAAACTATTTCACTTCATACAGATTAAAAGATAATATATAATTAACCGAAATTTAACTATTTATTCAAATTAACTCCCCGACAAAAGCCTTCTCTAGTTGTAATATTGATTCGGTCTGTTTTAGAAAAAAAAATTAAGTGAAGGAGAAAAGTTTTTCACGTGACCATTGTCAAAATGGTTTACAGCTTCACGGGTCTTTTAGAGTACAGCTTAAGTATTATGTCTAACATATATGCTGATTATAGAGTATGTAAATACTAAGGAAACTTATTTCAGTTAGTCGATTTTTCATTGTTTCTTACTACTTATTCCGTATGTTCCGCTCGGTGGGGGGTCCTGTGCACTTGGACGGCTATTTCGATATTTTTGTACTTCTTTCAGACTATGATTTGATTATAGCTCACCATATTAAATCTATTTGATTAGATTGTTCACCTTGAAACTCCTGGACAGCATAACGTTATGCAACCTTATTTTGTAAATTTAAAAGGTAAGTTAAAACAGAACTGTTTGCCCAAAAAGAATAGTCCAAACAACGATAATATCAGAAACACAAGGAAACAGAGACGCCATATAAGTACGATACAGAAAAGAAAAATGAAGACACAATAAGGACCCGACTAAAATCCAATGGTGAGATCAGTTGCACAGGTAGAGTTCATGTAAGTATCTCCTGTTTCTCATGAATAAACTGTCGCCATGAACATGTGAATACTGGTAATGAAATCAAATCCTGTGGAGATAAAAACTTGTTAAAGGGAAAGGTCTGATATCATTTGGAATCAAATATCCCATCGCAGTGATGACTACAATTTACCGGAAATATACCCTTGTTGAAGTACTTGCGAATCAATAACAAAATACCGGAGTTACCGTAAATTAAGTCTCTGCATACATGTTTGTATGTCCATTTCGACAACTTATAATTCTTCAGTGCAGATCAATCGAAACATTTGGTTGGCTATAAACCAAAACTTTGCAAGCAACAGTGATACATCAAGGAGGTCACTGTATCGAGTTCAAGCCCTTGAGTAGCGAATGAGTTGGGAGATGTAAATTCCATATGCAGGTATTAATGGAATGTTGCTACTAAGAAAAAGAAGTTGAAAATTGGAAACGCAAAGTTATCATTTTTATACAGTTAAGTCTGTAGAGTTCATCTACACAAAGAAAGGAATGATTCCGATATTGAAGTGTATGTAGTTTCCTTTATTACGAGCACTTTTTTGATACTAGGTGAGATTAAGAAAATCGCCGAGACGAGGGTTTTTTTATGTAGCATTTTAATACCGAACTTACTGTATATTTAGTGCAGATAAAATCTGAACATTTGGAAGTTAAAAGATTTTGCTAATTTTTAATTTTCATTCCATAAATTAGGCCTCATAAAAGTGGGGAAACAGATCGGCTAAATCAGGTGGTTAGTTAGTGCACTTCGAAATTCAGATAGTCTATTGAAAAACAAGTCCTCAAAACTGGACATATATATTGTCGATTATAAACTCTTTCAGTTCTTCCGAAATAACTTTCAGACTGAAATCTGTTTCTGTTCTCAAATTTTCGATTTTGATCAGTTTTGCCTATTTAGTTAATATAAAAGCAAATATTTCGAGATCAAACCATATCAAAAGAAGCACATTAATAAAGTTTAATAAAATGTAACACTACCTGCATAAAACACACACTCCTTACTTTTTATAAAAAAAAATGAAACTTCTTGACATAGTCCATTTCAAATACGAAACCTCATACAAAATGTTAAAAATTTATTGCTCAAGATATATATCAAATTGCACACTGATCACATTTCAATGTATTTCCGGGTCAGCAGTATCGTATTAAGCTCAAGTCAAATGCATTCTTTTCATATTTTTACAAAAGCATTTAAATACAGAAATGTGGGTTAATTGTGTAAAGCATGACCATGCAATTAATGGTAAAATTTGTATAGTTATACGTGGACTATGTTTGTTGTATGATACGAGACGGTAAGGTATACGCGACCCCGATCGGAAACACGTTCTTTATTTTTTTTAGATTATTATTAAGGGAATAAAGATAATTTTGAAGGAGTTTATCGATGTATAAACGCGGCAGACTCCCTCAAAACTGAAAGACGTTTACAAAACGATAAACTCTTCAACAATTACTTTAAATTTGCTTCTTAAAAGGGGACGACCGAATACACATGTCACAAGTCATGATGTCGACAATGGTGAGAGCTGCCGAAATGTCAATCCATTTTGTATTATTTGCCATTACAGGGAAAATGCTTGACAAAAGTTGAGACGGACGGACGGGACGGAATGTTGAAATGTTGACAAAGTCGGTTAACAGGAAGAAGTATCTCGACAGGTCTGAAAATGCATATACCACAATATGGCATGACAAAACAAAGCTTCTGACAAAAATGTCAAGCTTGTATCATTATCCATTGCAGAAAAAAGCTTGACGAAAGTTGTAACAGACAGACTGACGGACACGGATAAAACAGTACCCCCTCCTCCTTCGGAGCCGGGGTATAATTAATTGGTGTCTCCACAGATTTTTAAATAGATCTTTAATACACATATATTTTAAATAAAACGACACAGCACCTGAATCGGTTTGCAGTGGATCCGGCTACAGAGTTGCCGGGCGCGTCCGACAAGGTGGAGGATAGAATGTCCCATTTATGCGGTGTGGTCAGGTCATAATATGGAAAGCCTGAATGAGAACATTGTAGCCAAACTCTTCGGAGATTGCTAGGCCCCATGCAGTTTTAAGACCCCTTCTATATTTCTTGTTCAAAAGCAGACTCACTGGGGTCGTATAGAAGGCTAAATTTCCTATCCCTGTCCATTTCTTCCCTTTAGGAGTGGCAAAATTCGTTGCTCCAGTTGTCCTCTTTACATTTATTGCCTCCTCCCTTTACATACTGGTATAATGTTTTGAATTGATTAACATGCTCTCGTCCTGATATAGCTAAAATATTGTTCAGTAGACGTAAAACTCTAACTAATCGATCAATCAATCTAATAAAGTGACAGTGCACCAAATTTTAAAGTTTTTATCTTGCTACTATTAAATGTTGCAAACAAACTTAATAAATTTATATTTTATTCATTCTTTTGACAATTCCTTTACTTTGTGCAGAGTTGTAAAAATTCTTGTTCAAAGTTGCCTTGAATAATTCTTGTGTAAACTTTCGAGCAAATGAACGGTAATTTGCATCAAAAGTACCCGAATTGCACAAATGTGAGAAAATTGAGTTTAACAGCTATTTTGTTTCATCATGTTTGGAAATTCAGATATTTATTTCAACTGTTCAGTCAGATCTCAAACTATTTCAGTCAGATTTAAATTATAGAGTCTTCTTACAGTTTTTATTAAATGACAATATATATTTTTTTTCTCAAAATGGTATAGAACCAAAATAAAATATTATTATAATTTCTAAAGTGAAAACAATATGTTTAACCTATTTTTAAATCCCAGCTGAAGTCAGAAAATAGTTGCATTTTTGTACCTCATTGCAACGGTCAAGCGAGTGGCAAAAGTTTCCTTTCAAAAAGAGTACATTTTCTCTAATTCTTGTTCAAAATAAATACTTCCCAAGTAATGTTAGATGAAGTTTATAATCAACATGTTTAGAAATTGATCTCACTTGCTGATTGGTGAATCAGTGTCAGTTTCTAGAAATAGTGCAACCGGATGTTGATGAAATTAACACCTGCATCATTGTCTAGCTCACTGGTTTTTGCATTTTTATGATTAAGGTATCTCAGTTTATTGATAATATGACATTTTTATCAAAAATATTACACTTAACACCCCTTTCAATGAAAGGCGCAATGATACACATAGCAACGATGATAGCAACAAAATAGCGGCATACTTGAGACTGGAGACTACGGAGATCACTTTAAGTCAAATAAATTGAGTAGGAATTAGAGAAAAAATCTCTAACATTGTTTTCCGCTTTATTTCGATAATTTCTCACATCTCGATAGTTAAATTTTCACATTTCAAAGTTCTCGGGTAGACCTCGAACTTTAAAATGTGAAAATTTAACTACCGAGATGTGAGAAGTATACGTAATAAACTGGAAACAATGTTATAGACTAATATTTACACCCCAAGCTGACGTCCTTAAAGATTGACCGCGGAAAAAGACACATCGTTGATAATTGATTGACAGGCGTGTTTCGTTGAACGCACTGAACTGAGAAGATTTTGCATTTGATTGGATCGTTTTATTTTTATGCAGCCAATCAAATGCAACATCTCCTCATGGCAATGTCGTCAGTCAAGCATTCAACAAACACAGTCAATCAATATTGACAATGTGTAAAGTGTGTCTTGTCCTTTTCCCCAGGCAGTCTTTTTAAATGCCGGCTTGGGTTGTAAAATTACATCTCGTTGAAATGAAACTTTTGCCTTTCGCTTGACCGCAGCAATAATTTCACGAATTTTATGAGTTCCTGCTCATTATTTTTCTTGGCTCATTTGATGGAGATAGTTTGTTGACCATCGATACCAAAACTGGCGGGTCGGACTTGTTCTTGGAGCACGCTTAAGCTTTTTGCTTTTGTACCATGAAATATACTCACTGACAATGTTTATAGGTTGGGCCATTGAAACAAAATACCGAAGTTACTGTTAATTTAAGTGATTAATAATAAACAGGAAAACAACAAACATCAGGATCGCGAGTGAGGAAAAAGTAGTAATGTAGTTTTGCACGATCTTTATTTTATTACAACAAATTACTGTGTGAACTTGCTCTTCATCCTCTCTTAGCTTAGATTACAATAAATTTAGCCTGTGCATGAAAATAAATACAAATGAAAACTAGAATTAATGAACCTTCTTGAATGAATTTTACAATTTCCAACCTTCCCTGTTTTACATTGTTGAATTTAGGTACTTGGCGCAATTTGGATACTCCCACGTTATATATAAGAAGGCTGCAACGGAAATAGATGTTCTTAAACGTGTAGGTATATTGAAGCAGGATTTGGAAACTAACCGTTTTTGCACTGGAATAAGATTCTACTTTTCTCTCGTTGTAGCTTCCTCAGAACACCTACCGTGTAGAAAGATCACTCGTATGAAAAAGCTAAGCCACGACCAGCAAAATAAACAGTGTTACAATATGGCAATTATTTAATTTTAGTCAACAGCAACACCGTCCATAGCCTATGTGCGCCTTGGACTAACAAGTCTTTAATATATCTTAGTTAAATACTGTATTGAATTTTCAATCGATAATTTACCTGCTCTTACGGACTTATAATTATTTTAGTGTATCCATCTTGTGACATATCGAATATCTTGTGTATTACAAAATATTTTGTCAGTCATATGAAAAAGTCTAAGTTACGATCATCATTGATTTTTTTAAACCCAATTTTCCCTTTCCTCGTCAAATTTTCGTTTCATGCAAAAATATTTTCCCAAAGGTCGGCTTAAAAACATTTTACTTGACATAATATAATTAAAATAATGAACTGTTAACGGGGATAAATTGGCTTTATAAAATTAAACTGAATTGTCGTCCGCCATGTTGGGATGATGGTGAATGCAGTTACGATCATCGCGTTGACGCCAGTGAGGTACGAGCGTACCATTGCATCGGTACAAACCTGTCTCATGAGATTAGGCTGATCTAATTTTGGGATTTCAGGTGCAAACCAGGTATAAGTGTACCATTGTATCGGTACAAACCCTCTTCTCGTGAAAGTTACAGATTGTTATTCAAGCATGCACCTGTATGTTTCACCATACCAGTCATATACAAATGTAGTTTTTATATTTTTTAGATACACGTAGACAACTTAAACACTGGAATATTAAAATTCAATAGTGAAAACAATTATAACAAAAAAAAAATATTACGAAAACGGTTGTTAATTACAAAAGCGGCTGTTACTCATTCAACGCTTTTTGTAATAACTTGAATAGCCATACTAGACACACAGTTTTTTGTACCAGTTTTACATTATTAATCAATTTAAGTACACGTAGACACATGAAGCATTGGAATATTAATATCATAGTGAAAAAAAATTATTGCAAAAACGGTTGTTACTCATTCAACGGCTTTCTGCAAGAACGTTTTTGGTAATAAATTTTCTTCTGCTAACATATACACTATGAATTACGGTATTCTTTCTCTTTCAAAAGGATGTCGAGAATTCCAACACCTTATTATCACTATTTGAACTGTTTTACTTATCAACCATTCGATGTTTTATTTCATAATTTGACCTCTGAGACAAAGAAACAATTGTCTTACTCTTTGAGTTTCTAATTATTTTTTTGCTACAAATATACCTGTTGTTTATTACAAACACGCCTGTCACTTATTCTGCGTTTTTTGTAATAACGTTTTTTTTTTCAACAACTTGATTTACCAAGTTGAACAACTGTATATTATGTGTGTCCGCTTTTTCTATTCTGTGCCTTATTCAAGTGATGTCTTTGTTTCTTCTCGTTTCCAATGTTGTTGCCATTATATTTGGATTATTCTTTGTTCTTAACTTAAATCTCGGTTCTCACTTTCTTATTCATACCAATCATTTAGTTTTTTTCTGCCAGTTTTACATTTTTCAGATCCAAGTAGACAAAAAAGACATTGGAACACTAAAATTCCATTGTGAAAACAATTATTGCAAAAGCGGTTGTTTATTACAAAAGCAGTTGTTACTCATTCAACGTTTTTTGTAATAACGCTTTTTGTAATAACTTGATTTACTATACAAGACACAGTTTTTCTACTAGTTTTACATTATTTATCATATATTAGTAGACAACTGAATCATTGGAATATCAAGTTCATAGTAAAAAACAATATTGCAAAAATGGTTGTTACTCATTCAATGGCTTTCTGTGAGAATGTTTTTTGTAATAACGCTTTTTTTAAATAACTTGATTTTCATGCCCGTTTTGACCAACTGATTTACCAAGTTGAACAACTGTATATGTGTGTCCATTTTTTTTCTTTTCTGTGCCTTATAAAAGTGATATCCCTTTTCTCGTTGTATCTAATGTTGCTATTGTATTTGTATTTTTCTTTTTTTTTAATTACGTCTCGGTTCTCACTTCCTTTACCATACCAGTCATATAGTATTTTTCCTTCCAGTTTTATATCCTTTAGATACATGTAGACAACTTAAACACTGGAATATTTAAATTCCAGAGTGAAATTCCAGAGTAAAATTCCAGGTATCAAAGTTGATGAGAATAACAGTTATCTTCCTTATATTTACCGGGTGCCTAAGCTTCACAAGAATCCCTACAGACAGAGATTCATTGCAGGATCTGCCACATGCACCACTAAGCCCCTATCCAAACTCCTTACCACTTTACTGACTGCAGTTAGAGATGGTCTAAAAAGGTACTGCGAAAAAGCCTATTCCACGAGCGGCGTGAATCAGATGTGGATTCTTAAAAATTCCAGAGATCTCCTTGAACAGCTCTCTTCAAACAGTCTCGCATACTGCAATAGCATAAAAACTTTGATTTTTCTACCCTTTATACAACTCTTCCCCAAAATAAACTTAAAACAGTAATTTCCGATCTGATACATTAATGTTTCTGTACCAAAAACGGAGAAAGCAGGTATTCCTATCTGGTAATAGGAAAAGATGAAACATATTTTGTTAAGAACCACACTGAGTCAAACAAGAATTACAGTGAAAATGACGTGATTAAGATGCTTGAATTATTGATCAACAAGATTTTTTTTAATGTGGAGGCCGTGTAGGGATTCCTATGGGAGCAAATTGTGCACCACTTTTAGCTGACCTTTTCCTTTTTTCATATGAAGCAAAGTTTTTACAAGGGCTGATACAACAGAAACAAAAACAACTAGCCCAGACTTTTAATTTCAGCTACATATATATAGACGATGTACTTTCTCTTAATAACCCAAGATTTAAAGAATATTTACATCGCATCTACCCCGGTGAACTTGAAATTAAAGAGACAACCGATAAACCCGATTCTGCTTCATACCTTGACCTTTTGTTATAATTGACGAGCATGGACGTCTGAAATCTAGATTATATGACAAACGTGATGATTTTGACTTTCAATTGTGAACTTTCCCTTTCTCTGCATCAATATACTTACATCCCCAGCATATGGAGTATATATTTCACAAATAATTCATTACTGTAGAGCGTGCAGTACATACATTGACTTTGTGGAAAGGGCAAAAACATTGTCACAAAAACTGCCAGGGAGTCAGGGATATGTTCAGCCGTTGTTATTTTCGTCCCTTCAGAATTTTTATGGCCGTCACCACGACATCATAGAAAGATATGAAATGTCAGTGTCACAAATGAAAACTGACATTTTCAGCTAGATTCGCGTCTTCCTGGATTTGACACTGCCAGTTTTGACTTTACCCTGGATTGACCCACTGACAGTGTGACGGGTGCTGTATACAGAGCAGGACATGGTTACCCTTCCGGAGCACCTGATTTCACTCTGTTTTTTGAAGGTTTACACTGTTAGTGCTTTAGTTTTTTGTGTTGTGTATGTAATGTTCGTGTTTTTTGTGGGCATGTGATGTCTTTGGTCTTCCGTCTTCTGGTGTTCTTGCTTTTGCCTTGTCTCTGGACTTTGATTTTTGTAATCTTGTGCTTTGTTCCTTCGGTATTCTACTTCCGTTGTTTTATAACAGAAACGGTTGTTAATTACAAAAACGGTTGTCACTCATTTAACGTTTTTGTAATAACACTTTTTGCAATAACTTGATTTACCATAGCCTGTACATAAATTATCATTAAGAAAGTAATATTCTGACCTCAGGGACCTTGAAGACAAAGGTTTAAGACAAAGGTCAAGGTCATATTTTACCAATCTCGTTCATGACATGTTGTCTTATAGTGATCAATCTACATGTAAAAAATCAAAAACACATCTCAAAAGACAAAAAAAGTTATCGCCATGACAAAACTTGTCATTGTAAAACCAATAATCTAACCTTGAAGACAAAGCTCAAGGTCAAAAGTCACCAATCATGGTTCGCGATGCATTTTCTTGAAATGGTCTATCTGAATTCAAAATATATAAAGCCAACCTCAAAAGAGTTGTAGCTCAGACACAACTTGTCATATGATAAGTAATAATCTGACCTTGGAGGCAAAGTTCAAGGTCAAAATTCACCAATCATGGTTTACGACACATTGTCTTGCAGTGATCTTACTACATGCAAAATATCAAAAGCCTAACTAAAAATGCAAAAAAAATATATATATCGGAACCAACTTGTCATTAAAAGATCAAAAATCCGACCTTAAAGACAAAGATCAAGGTCAAAGATCACCGATCATAGTTCATGACACATTGTCTTGTAATGATCTATCTACGTGCAAAATATGAAAATCCTTTTTCAAAAGACAAAAAATATAGTTAAGACACGACGTTGTAACGGACAGACTGACGAACGGACGGATGGACACGCGCAGGAAGGATGGATAGACGGACGGACAGACAGAGTGATTACTTTAGGGCAACCACCGCTATATGGCGGGGCCCTCATTACTTTCATGTATGTATAAGCAATTGAAAAATAGTTAATATATAACAAATTAGCAAATATCATATAATTTTCTTAGTAAATCTAAGCCTATGAATAAATGAGCAATATATAATCTAAACACATCTAAAATATTAAAACTTGATGGCATATTTTTTCTCATAATATTTTTTATATAATAAGCTTTAAAAAAACTGTATGACATGCAATATTTTTCAAAACTTTATATTGTGAATATATCATCGAACAAATTAGGATCTAATAGCAACCCGTCTTTTCTCTGTTAGAATGAACAAAGCATTTAACTTAATTATGAATTCTTATGCAATTAAAGAATCTAAGTGATCATCAAATTAACGTATATTTATTGTGTGTGTGTGTGTGTGTGTGTGTGTGTGTGTGTGTGTGTGAAATGTACTGACATTAAAAAATTGCCCTTATTTGTCTAAGTAGATAATTCAGTATATGTGAATAAAATATCCAGCTATCTATGATGCTTGGTCCGTATGAATATGGCATGTCAAGAGCTAAATTTTAAATTTAAAACAATTTTGAACAGTTGAATTTACCGATCTTTTTCTTCATAACTATGTCGTCAATATAACAGATCTGACGGTCCAGACAGCTACTTTATAGCTCTGAAATATATGCTGGTTAAAGTAAACAAAGTAATAAGAACAATAATAACTTACAAGACATTTTAGATAATGTGCAATTCTATAGCTCACTCTTCTTACCCGAATACTGTCAAATACGAAAAATAATGAAAAGATATGGAGTAAATGCAAATGAGACAAAGTCTCTACGAAAACATGGTAAAAACAAACATTAGAACAACACTATGTTGTTGCTCTTCATAATGAGGTCACGATGAGGCCTTCAGCAATGAACTTTTCTAACCTCAAAGTAAGCTCTAGACGGCCCACTCGAATGAAATGTCCATTCCACTGCAAAAATTCCACTGCCCATAAAAGTTTTCTACTTCAGTATGAATGCTTTTATTTCAAGAAAGTTTCCGTCGTCGCTTAGAGGTCTTACAGATAACATTATTTAATTATTCGTCCATACTGGCTTGCCGTTTTATATCGTAACGGTTTATATCGTAACGGTTTATATAATATTTCATTTCAATTCAATTCTCTTTTTCTCACTGATTTTGTTTCCCTTTTAGCAGAATCAGACACTTGTTACGTGGAATGGCATCTAAAGACTCCGGATGACTGGCAGGTTGCGCTTGTTAAGGAAAAACTTAACCTACTCAAGCACATGTTACAAGACAGTTTCAAATTAGAGTTTGTTTATGTCGGATCCCTTGTTATAGGAACATTGGTCAAGAAGCAGGTTTTGAATGATCGCAGTCTCTTGATAGCCGCTTTGCGATCCTTTCTTGAGAAACTTGTAGAAGTTTGTGATATCAATACAGAGGAGAATCCAACTCTAAATGTTGAACTTTCAATTCTTCAGGACCCTAGAAAAGGTATAATTATTTTTATAAATTCCTGCATAAAGTTTCCTGCGAGCGAGAAACGTCATTGTCTTTCTGTAGCAATTGCATCTCGCAGCCATGCCCCTTCTAGCCCAGATTGACAAGAAAGATAGCATGATTGCGTAGTAAATCTACTTCACATAATAATTTCTAAATCATTTTCACACAGTAACAGCATTACAACGTTTGACTTCTCCCCACATTATACTACCATTCTTCATGAACGACTGGAATATGGACTGAAAGATTTAATTCATAGATGTTTCTCACTTCTCACGTAAGAACGGTGAACGAAGATTTTAGTTTATTGTTTAAGGCAGAGGAAAATATGAATCCGAAAAAAATACAGAAGAAGTAATGGAAAGTAAATGGAAAGTTAAAGTTTATGATCGAAAATATCGTTGTCTGGTTTAAAGGACTTGTTTTTCTACACACTATCGAAATTTCAATCGATACAAAATGTGCACCTTTTTTTAGAAAACATGTTTTTCTACTCTTATGAGGCTGTATTCTTTGAACATGTTGAAGGGCTTCTTAAAAAGAAAGTTAAAAATCTAGCCACAACCTTCAATTGCAGTTTCCGTTATATAGATCCCACTAAAAAAAAAAACTCTCGTCTTGGTGATTTTCTTCATCTTTTCTATCCAAAAGAGCTCGAAATTAACGATACTTACACACTTCCTCGTCGGTCTCAATTCCTGAAATTCATCTTATATTGACAACAGAGGTAGACTACGACAAGGCAGTATGATAAACGCGACTACGCATTGGCTATTCAAGGGTATGTGATCGTTATTATGAGATCATTGATATAACCTGCTTTCTCACAAATAGGCTACTTTAATAAAGGGTACATGTATGTTGCTCATAACTTGACGTCATATGGTCTTTAATCTCGTATAAGTTTGGAACTTCCGGGTACCAACATTGTAATATGAAGTTGCATTTTTAACAGAAAATTATGACGTTTCAAACAAACAATAAGGACGTCATAATCCAACAACGTCATATTTTTGCGGGAAAGGTTTTATCGTGATTTCTCGGTGTCACATAACGAGACTTACAGACCCTATTACTGCAGAAACTACGGTCGATATAACGATCTTGTGGACTGCTATGGGTAACGTTTTTCCAAGATGACTACAGATCTAGATTGTTAATTCCTCTACTGGATTTGATATTTTAACATGATTTGGCATGTTCAACTCGACAGGTGTCTTATAACAAGCAAGATATGCTTACTCTACCGGTGCACCCGATCCTTCATATCCATGGTTTGAAATTTGGTCCATGTTGTTTTTCTGTATGTATGTTTTCATTTTCTTTTCTGTGCCTTTTTTGTGTGATATCTTTTTTTTACTTTTGTGTTTCCGATGATGCCATTCTTATTTTAGAATGACTGGTTTCGCTACATAAAAATACAAAATACCAAAGTTGCACAGTTATGGTGAATTTTGTAATGCTGTTAATATATGAACAAACACGTAATATGTCAGGAAAGTCGTATTAAAGTTTTCGTTACAATTGTTCCATGATTTACCATCATATTTTAGGACATTAACCCTCCTACACAATTTACCACAACATGAAGTAAGAGGGAATGTAGAATGAAGTGTTTTGCTGTCTGAATGTATGAGATCACTTCGAGGAGTTGAATTTCTATTTTTCTGATAAACACATTCTTCGTTTCTTATAATACCGTATAGCTGGTAATTTTCGCGAAGTCCTAATTTTCGCTATTTTCGCGAGGTTTTTAGGAGCGCGAAAATAAAAACTCGCGAAATTTAAGTCAGTATATTTTATATATGTGTTTCATCTAAAACCTTTTCCAATCGCGAAACTTTATGACCGCTAGAATTAAATACCCCTCTTTGGGGAACGAATCGCGAAATTTGGCAGCCGCGAAAATTACCCCCTTTACGGTATTTCATCATAGAATTATCTTATCTTCCTTTCTTCAAAACAATAAGTGCAATCGCTTTTCACAGTAGTAGATATGATCTCTAAAAATTATTTTCTTTGTTTCAAATAAAATTTATTTTATCTTTCAATGTCTTCATAAAAAGGTATATTATCTTAACTTTATTAGCAATGACACAAATATAACGTGTTGCCATGAAAAGGTAAAGCAAACTATATTTTTTTTTTCAAAATAAATTTCCAAAATTATCTAATAAGTTTAGAAACGACAAAAAGTTTCGACAATAAATTTAAGTCATGTAGTTGTGCAACTGAAGAAACTTATTTTTGAACATAAAATTCCTATACCCTAGAGAGACCTTTATTAGTTTCTGTTTCTGTTTAATGAATATTTCATCTAGTTTCAGACATAACGTCAATTTCAATGTTTTTGTTTGTTCTTTTTGCAAGGTCATCCTTTTCCTTTTTATTACGGCGAAGAAAACGCTCCAAATCCCCCAAAATTTCAAATTCTTGTATTTTGATCTAATTAGCCCGCAACATAACTGAAAGGTCAAATCACAACAGAAGCTTGTGGGATCGTTCAGGATGAACTCGACTATAACAAAATGAGACGAGAAGTGGTGCAATCAGAAATGATGGCCATCTCAGCACTTGACTGTTTGACACAGTAAATCTTTGTCTCACTGAAAAACTTCTGCATCAAGTGTTTAGATATCATAAATTGATAAAAACATTCTCTAAATTTTATTATAGATACATTGACTTATTAATAAAATTTGGTTCTACATGCAGGGCTCTTATACATCAGGGCATTTCACATCCAAACTTCTATGGCAATATCATTCACAAAGCGCATAAATTCAAAAATTGTCCTTCCAAACTTATTAATCCGTTGAACAAACTTATTCATAAAGGATATAAATACAGCATTGTTGTTAAATCTTTACTTCTGGTTTTTGTTGGCAGAAATATTGATCATCTCCTAAATGCTTTACACCATAACTAAATTTAAACAATTTTTCATATTGGCAGTATTTGGCATTGCACAATATCATGTTCTTCTTTCATAATTGATGATGTCGTTATACCAAATCTATTTAGAAGTATTTCAATTGAATTTTCATATGTAAGAAGGGTTGATATCATAGTCAACGGAAATTATGTCCTTAGCTAGCTGTCAGTAACTGCGAGCATTTGTCCGGACAGTACCTGTGTGTATTGTCTTCATGTTTTATGTACTTCATTGTAAGGGTACTTGTCTTGATAAGTTGGACTTTTTTCTAGTTTGATTTTTACTGTGAGTCTTTTTTGTTTTTGCAGAATCAAACTTCACAGTATCTTCGGTATTAAATTATTTGTTACCACTGGGTCGATGCCACTGCTGGTGGACTGTTAGTCCCCGAGGGTATTCACCAGCCAAGTAGTCAGTACTTCGGTACTGCCCCGAAAGCCGATTATATTTGGAACCTTACAATATCTAATTTGTGTAAATTTTGTTGAAACTAAGGAGTATCTCCCTCATGCAAAGCTCTGTCCTTAGCTGATTTTGGCTTTCTATTTAGATAATATTTGATTATTTGTTGTCTGTCAGTTTTTAAACATCTTTGACTTTATGGTCTTTCAAATTTTAGATTTTATCTGCACTGATGAGACATAAGTTGTCGAAATGCGCATATGCAGAATCAAACTTCACAGTATCTTCGGTATTAAGTTATTTGTGTATTTATTATTAGCCACTCACCACACATAGGGGGAGGGTTTGGATCCAAGAAACGAATTTAACCCCACCGCATTTTTGCGCCTGTCCCAAGTCAGGAATATGTTGGTCATTGGCTTGTCCTTGTCTTCTTATAAACTTTAGTTTCTTGATATTTGGGTTATTGGATGTGGTTTGTTTACATTGATTTATTCACATTTTTTACCTTTTTGGGCCATTTAGGGCTTTAACCCTACCACTGGCTTTTGCTGGTGCCGGTACCAAGTCCGCCTATCCCGAGTTCCTATCGTTATTTATGTTTGTCTCTTGTTTTCATTATTGTTTTTCTGGTGCAGTTTGCTTGTAGATTGTGGCATGTGATTGTAGTTCCTGGCCATTGTAGGTGTTTGCTGTTTTCCTGTTTTTGTAATTTTACTATATGGTGTGAGGTTCTCACTGTGTAGAAGACCATATGGTGACCCCTAGATGTTTTGTTTTCAGTCGTTTTAACCTAGATAAGGGATGTTGTCTCCTTGACATTTACCCCATTTCCTTTCTTTTTCAGAGTTGCACTGACAATCTCACATGTGTCAAAATCGACACCTTTGGGCGTCTTGTTTGCACCAAGTCCAATATCCATACTCTGAAAGCTTTGCGCATCTGTAGACTATTTGCAAAAATTCTATCATGAGATTATATCAATAAATCCAAAAATGTAGGAGTTCCACTACCCAGATTACATGTATGAAGATCAACATCTTGCGTCTTCTTGTTTCCACCAAAACCAATATCAAAAATCGGAAAGCTTATTGCTCATTTGCAGACTATATGCAACAATTCTATTCAAAATCAACTCAAGAAATCCAAAAAATATAGGAAGAGTTCCTCTGACAGGCTCACATGTTATAAATTGACATCATGTGGCCTCTTGTATGCACCAAGACCAATATAAAAAATCTGAAAGCTCATTGCGCATCTTCAGACCACATGCAACAATTCTATTACAAAATTTAATCCATAAATACAAGAATGTAGGAGGAGTTCCACTGACAAGCTCACATGTGTCAAAATCGACATCTTTGGCCTCTTGTTTCCACCAAGACCAATATCAAAAACCAAAAAACTTATTGCGCATATGCAGAATATATGCAACAATTCTATAACAAAATTAAATCAATAAATTCAAAAAATGAGGATGAAGTTCCACTGACAAAGTTCATCTAACGGACAGACGGATTGATGGACGGACAGACGGATAGACGGACGGACAGACAGAAGGACGGGACCAAAACAATATCCCCGTATTTTCTTGCGGGGATAAAAAAAACCCAAAAATTCAAACAAAAGTATGGCAAGCCAAAGCCACAAAAATGATATAATATAGCATTATCTCAGGTAATGCTATGTATCTTATTTTTCTTTTTTTTTTTTTTTGGTTTTGGTGCAGATAATATATCATTACCTCCTGATAAATAAATATAGAAAATCTTTTAACATGGGTTTCTATTAATTACACAAGTAAAACGTTCTTATCATGAGGTAATATGATACTATCTTAGTTATCAGTTAACAGTTAATGAACTTACTTATCAGGTAACAGGTAATGAACTATCTAATGATACAAATTGAAAATGACATATTGAAAATTTGTTTAAGAAAAAAAAATATACTCTTAACTTCTATTGTTGAAGAATATTCTTAATGACAGAAAATACAAAATATAACATAATCTATCGATATTATATCTTTGTAATTTCTTTCGGTCCTTGAAAATATGTATGTTATATTAATTCCGTATTCTGATGAAATTCTAAAGTCTCCGTTCAATTGGATTTCAAACAAAAATAATTTTCAAAGTTGCAGCTGATACCATTAATTATTTTTATTGGTTTCAATAAACAATTACTCAATTCTGCAGGGGTGTCATACTTACATGTATATTTCATAGAATATACATTCATGTAACGATCACAGGTAATTGGATGTCGAGACAGGTAACTTTAACGGTGAAATATTGTAATACTGTAATTTTTTTTATTTATTCCAATAAACTAATTTTACAAAAATATAGAGAAAATACAGAATACTATATACACATATAAATACAAAATTCGTTACAAATGGCAAACGGATACTTCCAATCTGAACAAAAAGCGAGAAAAAGAGAAAGAAAATTATGTTACAATTTCAAAACTCTCTCGAATCATAATAACACAGTTTTTCAGAATAAATAATTTGATCTAAAAAGATTGAAATTTGATAAGTAATTGAAATTTATTTAGTTGCATATGATTGGATGCAACATAAATCAAATAACACATAAACATAAATCAGAGGAGACAGTTTGCCCACAGATATGACTTCTGATTGGTTGATAATCAGGAAACAGATAATACATTCACTAGCACGGCAATAAAACAAAAATGCAGATAGAAATGTTTGTATAAAATATTTAACAGTACTTATCAGGAGGTAATGAAGAAGGTAGTACAAATGTTTAAAAAGAAAGATAGCATACCAACATGAACAAGTATAGTAAATCAATTTATTGCCACTAATTATTTTGTCATATGTTTTCGTTGATGCAAAAATTGAGAATAAAAATCATTGATTAAACTGATAAAAAAAAATATCATGATCAAAGCAAAGAGTTTTTTTTAAATATCTAAACGATATTAATTTGTATGTTTGGTGTTTAGTATTGAAGATTTCGTCTTTGCTTTATCCTTTCTGTTTGTAAGATTACCGCCTGAAATGTCAACATTGTAATGGGCAGATACAAAATAATATTATTTGTAATTTCATTCTAGGATTTCTCAGTAGCTTGTGCAGTTTATGTCAAAACGAAAACAATGAAGTTGTTGGAGTCAGTTGGTGTACCGATTGTAATATAACGCTATGTGGTCATTGTACGTCCAATCATAAACTTGGACAATCACCAAAACACCATAGCATGCTCAACGTAGATTTCAAATTTGGCCTTGAAATATCTACAAAGCAGTACTGTGCCGAACATAATGAGATTGAGGTGGATTATTACTGTCCTGTACATCGTTCTCTGTGTTGCTATGCCTGCCTACATGATATGCACTTATTATGTGAGGACATCATTGATCTAGATGAAGCTTGTGAAAATTTTGATAAGTCACTGGAGGTGAGCTTTTCCCCGACAATCAATCAGATAAAAACATCGGCAGCTCGCATTGAAGAAGAAACAAATAAGCACATATTGGATATTAGCAAAGAAAAGACCGATATTGAAAATAAAATATTTCAAGCTAAGGCTAAAGCCATCACTAAACTGGATGAAAATGAGAAAAAAATGTTATCAGAGTTAAAAAAAGAACATGAAGTGAAACGAAAGAAGCAGCATGAAATTAAACTTAAGTGTCGAACATTTGTCAGTAATGTATCTACATATTCTAAAGTTATGCAATATGTTCAAGAACACGGTACCGAAAAAACAACGTTTTCTCCTACAACACTATCTTAGGACTGCAGTTGAAAAAACACAGGATTCCGTTTTTGCTGTTTCTAAAAGTATCGATATAACCTAAGTTAAAGTTTTATGAAACATAGAAATTCAATCTCGAATTGGGAAAATTAAAACGCTCACAAAAAAGAAGTTTGGTTATGGATATACCAATGAAAAAACCAAGTGATCAATACATTGTACCGAGAACTGATACATCGTTGACGTCGTTTACACTAACGTCTACGTTTAGAACGTTTGATTCGGTTTATATTCTTGGAATGGCTGTCACTGCAGATAACAAATTACTGCTGTGCAACTTCACTGAAAAACAAGAAGTACTTGTTTACAATTATAATGGTCGATATGTTGGTGCTATAACTATGACAAAATTACCGTACGAGATAGTATTACTACCCGGTAGTGATCAGTGTGTAGTTACTCTGCCCGACAAAAGTTCTATACAATATATCAACAGTAAAAAATTATCACCTGGAAATTGTGTCAAACTTCCGACGACAGCGTATACATCAGGTGTAGCAGCAGATACAGAATATATTTATGTCGGAGAAGTCGACGTCATTCTTGTTTTAACCCATGTAGGAGTCTACGTATTGAAGATAGACCTTGAATATCCTTATTTTATTGATTATCTTGTTACAAAGGATAATAATCTATATGGGAGAAATCAGTTTCAGGAAATATTCTGTATAAATGAGAAAGTGGGAATTCAAGAGACTCATGTATCTGGAATAGGAAAAGTAGGAAAGATAATCATAGATCGATACGGAGACATTTACGTTGGTGGTGGGGAATCAGGTAAAGTGCATCGATTTGATCAAGATCTGAAAGAAAATATGACAATAGTTGATGAGAGTGTGACAGAAATCACGTCGATTTGTTTTAACAAAAACTGTACAAAACTGTACGTCGCAAGTGAAAAAGGAAAAACAATCGCGGTGTTTAGCTGTGCTTGATAATAAATTGAGTTTTCTTGACATATTCTTTGATTATGATACATTTGTACTTTACTTTTCATAAGGTATATACATTCTGTATTTGTCAGGTTAAGAAATGGAAGTTTAGAATACTTGTTTTATGTGTTCTTTTTTTCAGGAAATGAGATGGGACTCTAACTGCCGACTAGAAAATAGAAAAAAATCCTGATTTGACAGTTCGGTCTGCTTTAAATTTTTGCTGATACTTGGATAACAAATGACGATGGAATCTTCGTTTCATTTTTTCATCTAGAATTCATCACGTCATTCCGGATTTGACTATACCGATTTTGACTTTTTCCTATATTAACTAACCAACAAAATGACGGGTGCTGTTCACAGAGCAGGACGTGCTAACCCTTTTGAAGCATCTGATGTCACTCTCAGTTTCATGGTAGTCCACACGATGAGTGCTTTAGTTTTAAATGTTGTGTTTTTGTTTCTGCGTTCTTAAGCTGTCTGAATTCATTGTTTTCTGTGTCTACGTTTCGGCCATGTCTTTGAACTTCACATTTTGTAATTACCAATCCATTGGTTCTTTGGTATTCTGCTGTCGTTGTTTCATCATGATCGAGTTGGTTTGTACTTATTAAGCCTTTCTTAGTTTTCAAATATAAACTTTTTCATTAACACATCTATTTAATGAACTCGGTTATTCTAATAATGTGTAGGAGGTCCTCAACAAGAATTGCTCATAAAAAAAAAAAAAAAAAAAAAAAAAAAAAAAACAGCTGGCGCAAACTATAGTTCCTATGGGTGAAGCATATTTTAAGACATAAGTTGTCTAAATGGGCATATGCAAAAATATAACTTAACAGTGACTTCGGCATTTTTTTAGTTATTGATCATCTCGGGTGCAAGAAACAAAAGAATATAAAGAGGGATTAATTGAAGGTATGATTAATCACATAAAGAAATGCATAAACTAATTACCAGTTACACAGGCCGAGCGAAATGATTTTCATGTAGTTCAGTCACAATGCAATCAAAATACATCATTTTTTTTTATTTGGTTCTTTGAATCCATTTCTCACTCAAAAACATGGACAATAAAAGGGATCTATTTTGATGGCGTAAAAATTTTTTTTTTCTAATATAATACCGCTTTTTAGCTTACCTGGCTATAGCCACGGTGAACTTTTGTCATCACTTTTTGTCCGTTGTCCGTCCGGCGTAAACTTTTCATTCAAAGATCTTCTTCTCTGAAACTACTAGGCCAATTGAAACCAAACTTGGCCACAATAGTCCTTAGATGTTCCCCTGCAAAAAAGTTGTTTTTCAGATCCGCGCTATATCAAAGATGGCCGCCAGCGGGGATAATGGTTTTAACATTGGGCCCTGTTGAAAACACTTTCCAAGATATTCCCCTCTGAAACTACTGGGCCATTTAAAACCAAACTTGGCCACAATAGTCCTTAGATGGTCCCCTATAAAATGTTGTTTTTCAGATCCGTGCTATTCCAAGATGGCCGGCCGCCAGGGGATCATAGTTTTAACATTGGACCTTATGGGAAAACACTTTCAAAGATATTCTCCTGCGAAACTACTGGGCCAATTGAGACCAAACTTGGCGACAATAGTCCTTCAATGGTACCCTACAAAATAGATGTCTTTCAGATCTGGCTTTATCCAAGATGGCCGCCAGCGGGATCATAGTTTCAGCATTGTACCATATGGGAAAACACATTCAAAGATCTCTGAGACAACTGGGCTAATTGGAACCAAACTTGGCCAAAAATAGTCCTTACATGGTCCCCTACACAAAAAGTTTTTAGATCCGTGCATCCAAGATGGCCACCAGCGGGGATCATAGTTTTAACATTGGACCCTATGGTAAAATACAATCAAAGATCTTCTCTGAAACTTCTTGGCCAATTGAAACCAAACTTGGCCACAATATTCTTTAGATGGTCCCCTGCAAAAAAAGTTGTTTTTCAGATCCGTGCTATATTCAAGATGGCCGCCAGCAGCGATTATAATTTTAACATTGTACTATATTGGAAAACACATTCAAAGATCTTCTCCTCTGAGACTACTGGGCCAATTGAAACCAAACTTGGCCACAATAGTCCTCACATGGTCTCTACAGAAAAAAGTTTTCAGATCCGGGCTCCATCCAAGATGGCCGCCAGCGGGGATCATAGCTTTAACATTGGACCCTATGGTAAAATACAATCAAAGATCTTCTTCTCTGAAACTGTCGGGTCAATTGAAACCAAACTTGGCCACAAAAGTCATTAGATGGTCCCTGCAAAAAAGTTGTTTTTCAGAGGGAGGGATCATAGTTTTAACATTGAACCCTAAGAGAAAATACATTCAAAGATAATCTCTCAAACTACTGGGCCAATTGGAACCAAACTTGATCAAAATAGTCTAGGTGTGCTCTTGCAAAAAAAGTTGTTATCAGATCTGTGCTTTATCCAAGATGTCTGCCAACTGGAAACTAAGTTTTAACATTGGACCCTATGGAGATCTTCTCTGAAACTATTCAGCCAGTTGGAACCAAACTTGCCCATAACAGTCTTTAGGATGCCCCCCCCCCCCCTGCAAAAAAAATGTTTTTCATGTCTTTGCTGTATGCAAGATGGCTGCCAGTGGCATGGGGAACAGATTTAACATTGGACCCTATGGGAAAAACAATTAGAGATATTCTGCTCTGAAATTACTTCGCCAATAATAAAAACATACCTTGTCTCAATTGGCCATAGTTGTTCCCGTTTGAAAAATTGCCTGGTTTGTCTGCATCGCATTAAAGATAACCCCAGTGGAGAACATAGTTTAACCTTGAGACCTATAGCAAACATATCGGAAAGCATTTAAAGATGTTCTCCTCTGAAAATATTTAGTCAATTGGAACCAAAATTAGACGAAATGGTCCTTAAATGGCCCCATTCAAGAAAGGTGACAGTAGAACTGCATCCCCATCCAAAAAAGCTGCAAGTCTTGAACATAGTTTAACTTAATATAACAATCAATGTATATTAACTAATTTGAAAATAATACCCTTAAAACATTGGGATTATGTCAGCCGTGGGCCCAGGTGAGCGATACAGGTTCTTGATGGCCTCTTGTTTTCGATACTTAAAGATACACACAAACCGACATTAAAAATACCCGATTGCCACTATTTTGTTCGTTATAACTTGTTATTACCACGGGGTATAAGAAATTTATTCTTTTTTATAACTCGCAAGAAAGTCAATGTTGATTAATAAGGATTACGCCTCATGTAAATTGCGTAATATCCACCTATTCTTTGTTCTACTTTTGACCAAATTTGAGAAAGCATGATGTCTAGCTATTAAATACACGTATTACATGTACACTGTCTGTTTGTGACAAATATGTATTTATACAGTGAGTAAATCTTATACTGAGTGAGAGCGTAGTTTCAAGTTACTGGCCTTGTAAAAACCATATTAGACCTCTATCATACTATTAGTGATTAAAATTTCTACCGATAAACCAGAATATTACAAAAACAAAAATGTTGAAGACGTTATCACTTTATGGTCATTTCTTTGCCGGTGTGTAATGTCTGTTACTGATCGTATTTTCCTCAGATTAAAAAAAAATGAATATACACGGTCTGCATCTCTTGACCAGTAACGCCTACTGGTCAATCAACGTTTGAGGAATACACTAAAATAATAGAATATATGGTGCTGATTTATTGTAAGGATGATTGCCTCCGCAGGAGTAAAGTTTTCTAAATTGACCTAGATGAGTTGATTAGATAAATAGACCTGTTGTATAAAGAGTAAAAGTTGTTTTTTTTTTTTGTAATTTGTTGTTATCTGTCATTGTGACCTTTGAAAAACACGAGGAAAGATCTGTATGTTCTTTTATATATTAATGTTATTTTAACTGAAAACCAAGGTCTCAAATAAGTTCTTACATACACAATTTATAAGAACTTAAGTAATTTATATTATATTCTACATTATTTCAAATCTTTTTTGTACATGTCCTGCCTTTTTAAACAAAATAAGATTTAAAATTTAAAAAAAAACAAGGAACACCTGTTTAAAGTGCCCAACTCTCAAGATTTTTTTTATCCCAAGTTTTCTTGCACATTACTCGATCAGTGGCAAATGACTGTTTATATACACGAGTTTCCAATTTCGTTTCATGAATGAATTGTCCCGATTGACCTGGGGTCAATCGGAGTAAATTGCGTCACCTAACATTATGACGTCCAAAAATCTATATTGTGACGTTAAAACTTTCCGGGAAAATTCACCAATTGGAAACTCGTCTATTATGTTGGTCTTTTGTTGGGCAAGGGATGACGGCGATTGTAAGAACACCAGTTGATTTTATGTTTGTTAACGTTCCCGCTTCCATGGGCATAAATTACATAGATGTAGCTTTGTTTGATATCTATCAATAAAATCCGCCCAAACCGGTGCTAGATGAATTTACTGTGAGATATGAGCAGAGCATAGCTCATTAATGAAGTCTTCTTGGTGACTTCATGGTGAAGAGCATCAAAAATAGCGTCGTTCCAATGTATTGATATGATCTGCACTGAAGAGACATAAGTTGTCGAAATGCGCATATGCAGAATCTAAATTAACAGTAACTTCGGTATTTTGTTATTTCCATTGCTTAGTTAAACCATGCGTTTGTAGAGAATTTTTTCAAGTGCGTTTACTCCATATCTTTTCATTGTTATATCAGCTGTAGTTTGTTTTGACTGCAGTTTGGAGGTCGTTAAAAGATTCCATACAGATGTATGTTCGCCATATACTGTATTTCATTTACGGCGTACTTGTTCTGGAGTAAAATACACAATCATACTTTCAAATTTTGACATTTTAATTTTTGAAATTTCCAAATGTTATTTTCACTAACAGTTTTTAGTGCCCAAATTTCTTGATTTTATTACGCCAAGTTTTCCAGCAACCAGGCATGGGGTAATGCTAATGTGTAATGACAATGCATTGCAATGCATTACATATTTTTAGATAATTCATTGTAATGTGTAATGCACCAATTTTTGCATTACATGTAATGGTAATTCAATTCATTTCTATCACAAAAATGAACGTAATTCTAGCATTACACTGCATTACATTGCATTACTATTTCCTGCTGTACAGCTGTACAAAAATAGAGGTTGGTTACCAGAAAAAAAATGCTATTCTACAGAGCACTTGGACATGCACCATGATCATAAGAAAACTTGACCTTGAAAATCATGTTAAAATCAAAGGGTCTGTGCCTTTGACCTTGAACCCGGCTTTTATATAAACTCAGAAACTAATAGATTGCTGATGAAGTATATTGACAAAAATGTTCAACATGTAAATGGCTAGATTTGTCTTCAAATGAACCGAAACTGGTCGACAACTCCAAAAAGTTAGTGCCCTCAGCATTTTTCCGAAATTGATATTTTACATATAATTTTTAAATTGTTAAAGGCAATATATTAAAACTTATGTCAAAATAATAAGTTAGTTCATCGGCAAACGAATACCGAAGCTAAAAAAGGAGAAAGGGAATAATTCTAAAATCAAAGATGAAACTTTCAATTTGAGCGAAAGGTAAACGGCCATTTATGTCAAAGATCAAGGTCATAGTCAAGTCTGTGGTCATTTTTAGTAAAATCTCTCAAGGAGTAGTTTTGTTCAGTTTCTTTCTTCCAAAATTTTGCTGACAACTTTAAACAGGTATTCAGTGGCTTTAAAGATTTAACACTTGTTTTTTTACAATAACTAGACAGTAAAATAATCAGGTTTTGCGAAGGTATTTAGTTGAAGACACATTTATTATATAATTAAAGAATATAGATTTTACAGTCCCCGAGAATGAAATTTTCTCAAATCAGTTATCAAGCTGTTGTTTTTTTCACATATAACGACTACTTGTTATTATCTTGTTGGTGTGTTCATAAATAATTGAAAATTCACAGTTTAGATGTAACTTTGATTTGTTTGTAACTAAATGAGTCCATTATTCTATTTTTTGTAACTATTTACCTAACAAGTTGTTAACATATTATTTTATATGATAAAATACTTACTGTAAAATATCAGATAATAGTTTAACTTATTCGATTTATGTTTTATTTTGCTTCTTCTGAAATTAATTAATACACTATTTCGTTTACAAATGGTCAAAAACTCAAACATTAGATATAATTTGTTACTTTATGGTCGTATGTGGGTACTTTGTGGTTAAAACTAGTCACGGTAGATCTGTTCCTCAAGTTTAGAACATTTCAAGATACATGTAGTGCCAAATATTTGTAGGAATGGATAAAAATCTTGCTTTTTGTGAGTCTATAGTCAGTTTCAAATGTTTAAAAACATACCTTTTTATCTACTGAACCGATAATGCAAATTTTGCATATATTTTCGAGCAACTCAACCAAACTTAGCCAACGTATAAAAGTTGTTCTTTTCCTTGAAGGGTCTCTGTATGCTAGCCATTACGAAATATGAATAATAACTCGCAAAAGAGCAATGACCGAAGTTGTTCATTTAAAACGAATCATCTTCAATTTAATTTCAAAATTTAAAAAAGTCACAAATAACATAACTAATAACCGAAGTTACTGTGAATTTACTTTCTGCATATGCGCATTTCGACAACTTATGTCTCTTCAGTGCAGATAAAATCTAAATGTTTGGAAGACCATAAACTCAAAAATTGTTTAAAACTGACAGAGAACAAATAACCAATATGACCTAAATGTAAAGCCAAAATCAGCTAAGGACAGAGCTTTGCATGAGGGAGATACTCCTTAGTTTTCAACAAAATTTACAAAAATTTAGATGATGTAAGTTTCCAAAAATAATCGGCTTTCGGGTCAGCACCGAAGTATAAACTTGCATTCACTTTAATCTGCATGTGATCAGCAAATGTTTTATTAGACCATTCTCTTATCATTAGCAATAATATTAAATGCATGTATGTAATATAAGTATAATGAAAAATAACCAGGTACTTAAAGTATATATCAAACTGAGGGCTTGCTTGCATAAAAAACCACTGACTTTGTATTCGACAGTATGAATAAAAGTAGTTACGATTTTTTTTATTTTTATATTTGGCCTTACATAGCTCATACAAATAAAATATATCAAATTTCCAAGGTTTATTGTCACAACTTATTGCTACAAATTTAAATATGGGACACGCACATATAATTTGTAGGAATTTTAATGACAAATCATGAATTTGAATAGTGTAAAAATACGGATGCGCAGGGTGTTTAAATTTTTGTAAAACTATCGTATTATTTATGGCCATTGGTTAAAAGTTTGATATCAGTTGTCAATTGGCAAATATCTACACTTGGTATAGCAGAGAGGACAAAAGGGGGTATCGTCCAAATAGGAAAAAAAGAAAAAAAAGGGTTAAGCGGAATATGAAAAAGAAAGGAAATGGGGTAAATGTCAAGGAGACAATATCCCATATCCAGGTTAAAACAACCCAAAACAAAGCATCTAGTGGTCACCGTACGGTCTTCAACACAGTGAGGAACTTCACACCATATAGCAAGCCCTAACTGGCCCCAAAAAGGTAAAAAAGTGAATAAATCAATGAAAACAAACCACATCTAATAACCCAAATATCAAGAAACTAAAATTTTATAAGAAGACAAGGACAAGCCAATAACCAACATATTCCTGACTTGGGACAGGCGCAAAAATTGCGGTGGGGTTAAGCTCGTTTTCTTGGATCCAAACCCTCCCCCTATGTGTGGTGAATGGCTAAAAATAAATACACAAAAAGACTCGCAGAAAAAAATCAAACTAGAAAAAAGTCCAACTTATCAAGACGAGTACCCTTACAATGAAGTACATAAAACATAAAGACAGTACACACAGGTACTGTCTGGACAAAAGCTCGCAGTTACTGACAGCTAGCTAAGGACATAATTTCCGTTGACTATGACATCAAGCATTCTTACATATGAAACTTCAATTGGAATACTTCTAAATAGATTTGGTATAATAACGTCATCAATTATGAAAGAAGAACATGATATTGTGCAATGCCAAATACTGCCAATATGAAAAATAGTTTAAATTTAATTATGGTGTAAAGCATTTAGGTGATCATCAATATTTTTGCCAACAAAAACCAGATGTAAAGATTTTACAACAATGCTGTATTTATATCCTTTATGAATAGGTTTGTTCAACGGATTAATAAGTTTGTAAGGACAATTTTTGAATTCATGCGCTTTGTAAATTATATTGCCATCGAAGTTTGGATGTGAAATGCCCTGATTTATAAGAGTCCTGCATGTAGAACCAAATTTTCTTAATAAGTCAATGTATCTATAATAAAATTTTGAGAATGTTTTTTATCAATTTATTTATCAGTTTATCTAAACCCTTGATGCAGAAGTTGTTCAGTGAAAAAAAGATTTCGGTCGTTGAAGTCAGAAACATCACTACATACTCGTGCATATCGAACAAGTTGTGAAATGTAGACCACGTATGAAGGGGCTAACGGAACATCGCCGTCGAGATCGGGAAATTGACTATAAGGAAGGAGAAATCATCCCTTTTATCATAAACCTTAGTGTGTAGCTTTCCTTGATTTATTGATATATCAAGATCAAGAAAAGGAGTATAATCATTGCTGCTATTTGATTTATTTAAAGTAAGTTCTGCAGGATAAATTTTCATCTGTAAATTCAGAAAACTCAGGATTATTTAAAGCCAAAATATCGTCCAAATATCTATATGTATTGTTAAATTTATCCACTAAATGCTGTTTTGAAGGGTCTTTTTGAATTTTGCCAAGAATTGTGACTCGTAGCAATAGAGAAATAAATCTGACAGGTGCACAGTTTTACTAATAGGAATACCTTTTTTTTGCCGATAGACTGTATCACCGAAACGAACAAAAATATGATCAAGAAGAAAATTTAATGCTTTTATCGTATCCTGACAAGTCCAGTTGGTATATTTGTCATGTTTGTCGTCACTGAAAAACGATTTAAATGTATTGCAACAAATGTACGTACATCCTGATTTTTTTATCAAATACGAAAATTTCTCTTTGATGAGTGTATGCGGTAATGTAGTATAAAGGTTAGAAAAATCATAGCTATCGACGGAGGTATATGCTTCATTTACAGATCGAAGTCTTTCCAAAACTTCTACCGAATTTTAACACTCCAAAAGTAGTTAATTCCACTGCATTCATAACATTTGTTGCTAAAGTTGATCGAGATTTTTTATGGTAGTAAGTGCACTGGTCAATAAAACAGAAATATGTGTAGTTGAACATTTACTTGATACCGAAATAAAACGAAATTTGAAAGGATTCTTGTGAAGTTTAGGAAGTAAATACATAGTAGGATTGCTTTTATAATTAGAAGTTGCTTTAAGTTTAGCTGTAGCTATCATGTGATCATCAATTATTTGTGTTTCTGTTGACGTGGTAGCTTAAAATGTACTAGAATTGGTAATTTCATTCCGAAGCACCTCGATGTCATACTTACGTCAAACAACGTTTGTTAGAATGTCAAAATGCCGATCAAGGAAGATTTTCGTACGTCCAAATTGTATTATTCAACTATAAACATGTATCTTACAAGTAAATATGCTCTTTTAATTATTTTTACGATTCTTATTCGAGTATTGTGAAGTAAATAATTAAGATGATTTTTGTACTACCATGAAAAACCATTTTCCCTTTGCTAATACATTGTATTATGAATTTTCATCCCAATTTAAAACGACGGCTCTCCTGATCTGCATATTACACTTAAGGTCATGGGAGAAATTTTCGCATTCCTTAACATTAGACCCGTTTTCATTTTTATTCCTGAATGCCTCTTCAACTAAACATTATCAAATATTTCGTTCATATTTTACGAAAGGATATGGAGTAAATGAACATGAGACCATAACACATATGTTAACTCTAACTGCAATAATTTTAACGGACTGTATGGCCATTTCGGAAATTAATTCCTCATCAGCAGCACTACAACCCCAAAAAATGGAAATCCATTATCAAAAAATGTTTAAAATGCATAAAACAAACGAAATCCGAACAATATAGCTAAGGATAAAACTACGTCTGAGGGAGTTAATCCTTCGGTTTTAGAATTTACATAAATTTAGATTATAGTTATTGAACAAAGTGTACACATGAGATATTATCTCATATGCAAGTGCACCATATCTAAGAAAAATAAAGAGCATACATCTCTACCACGGGGAATTGTTTTACCAACTCCACAATGCAATAAAAGACAAACTCCTGTATTAAATATTTTACGAAAGGATATGGAGTAAATGAACATGAGACCATAACACATATGTTAACTCTATCTGCAATAATTTTATTGGGCTGTATGGCCATTTCGGAAATCAATTCCTCATTAGCAGCACTAGAACCCAAACAATGAAAATCCATAATAAAAAAAAATGTTTAATATACATAAAACCAAACGAAATCCGAACAATCAATAATTTCAAATATAGCTAAAGATTAAAATACGATGGAGGGAGTTAATTCTTCGGTTTTAGAATTTACATAAATTTAGATAATAGTAATTGAACAAAGTGCACACATGAGATATTATCTCATGTATCAGTACACTATATATAAATAAAATAAAGAGCATATATATCTACCAGGGGGAATTGTTTTACCAACTCCACACTGCAATAAAATGACAACATTTTTAAAGGTATAACCCCAAGAACTTTCGTGATAATGTTTGGCGCAAATTTGCCCAGTGGTTTCAGAGGAAAGCTTCGGGTGTTTTCATCGGGTCCGATGTTAATCTATGATTTTCTTCATCTAATCTATCCAAAAGAGATCGATATTAAGGATACCACAGACACTTCCACATCAGCCTCGTTCCTTGACTTTCATCTTGAAATTGACAACAGAGGTAGACTTCAAACTAAGCTGTACGACAAACGCGATGACTTCACCTTTCCAATGGTAAACTTCCCTTTTCTTTGTAGCAACATCACATCAGCACCCGCATATGGAGTTTACATCTCCCAGCTCATTCGCTATTCAAGAGCCTGTGTTCAATACAGTGACATCCTTGAAAGATCCCGGTTGCTCACAAATAGGCTACTTCAACAAGGGTATGCTACCCAAAACTTGAAGTCACCCTTCCAGAAGTTTTACGGTAGACATCACCATCTTGTGGACCGCTATAGGATATCTGTTTCCCAGATGACAACAGATCTTTTCTTAAAGCTTATTTGTTGTTTCCTATAACGGATTTGACATGTTCAACACGGCGGGTGTCTTATAAGAAGCAGGATATGCTTACTC
Organism: Modiolus philippinarum; assembly: GCA_002080025.1. Taxonomy (NCBI): domain Eukaryota; kingdom Metazoa; phylum Mollusca; class Bivalvia; order Mytilida; family Modiolidae; genus Modiolus; species Modiolus philippinarum. The sequence goes on along the minus strand of MJUU01016245.1, from coordinate 20,754 downwards.
TACCGGTGCACCTGATCTCAGCCATGTTTCTTATTGGGTCCGTTTTGTTCATCTTTGTGTGTGTGTGTGTGTGTGTGTGTGTGTGTGTGGGTTTGTCTTCAGTTTTCTTTTCTGTGTCATACTCGTGTTGTATCTCTGTTTCTTTTTTGTTTCCGATGTAGCCATTGTCCTTGGATTATTCGTTTTTGATTGACGGTTCGGTTCTCACTTACTTTTCTTCTGACGGCAATAGAGGAGCGAAGGATTATAAGCGGACATACCAGGGAATGTCTTCGAATGGACTCTCCAAAGACTATTGTGACCAAGTTTGGATCCAAATTGATAGACAGTGTCTGAGGAGAGGACGCTTGAATTGGTTGGTTTTTTTTTCCTCAAAGGAGTTCAGTGTGAACCACCAAACCACCAAACGTAGAATTTACGAATCATTCATGTGGAGAAATTATTAATGACTTTTTCTTATTGTCAAAATGAAATTTGAAGAAAAAACTCAATACACACCCTGGATAGAATAGTCATAGCAAAATCAAATTCTGTTGGTTATTATCATCAAAAGTAATTATATGTAACTGCATAGATTTTTTTTTAAGATTGAAATCACGTTCTTTTATTTTTTTTAATTATTTTTTTTTTATTCAGATAAAAGGAAATATTACGGAGAAAGATAAAGAAAAGATATGAAATTTGATAAAGAATAAATTTGAAAGCAATGCTAAAATCACCTTGAACAATATACTCACTAATCACTTTTTTACATGGAATTGATAATTTTTCTAGATATTATTTTGCATACGAAACTGGAAGTATATTGCTCTTGATAAACATTATATGTATGTAATTTTAAAATGCACACGAATGACACGTGAACGTAAATCCGGGTTCGCAATATCCCTAAATATAGTCAAATGCATTTCATTAATCTCTTAAGATTTTTAAATACACAAATGTAGGTTAATTGTATAGTGTGTCAATGTAATTCATTGAATATGTTTATGATATTCACGGAAATGTTTGATGATCTTTGATGCATATTATTTAGTATAAATGTATAACAAACCTGTGTTTTTATGATTTTGTCATCATTTATAAATACAGAATTTAATTTGTTATTAATCTGTTGAAAATAGTTTAGAGATAAAGGAAACAACAGAAACCACTAGATGTACATATTGTTTTAGGCCTTGGGATGATACACTTTCCGTGTATCCCCCTACTTATGATCCAGACTATATTTTTTAGTCCTTGTATATCCCTTCTTCAAAATAAAACATATAACCTGCACGCATAGACAGTATAGGGCCACTTCTGTAGTACACCCTGCAAAATTCTTGTATTTACGTTTTAAACTTAATTTCATCTTTAAACCTCGATAATTTTCAGTGCATGAGCAAGATGTACTGAAATTTGGTACCAAATTGACACGAATCTAATATTTTTTTGCAATGAAAACACATTGGGCCACTTTACGCCATTTTTTAATATCTTGGGACAAAAAATGTACCCCTCCATCTGCAAAAAATTGCGAAAATGACGATTATTTAGCTGTCAATTCCTTTCAGATATAAAAATCTCGATATCTGTATACAGAACAAGACATGTTTCCCTTCTGGAGCACCTGGTGTCAATCTGTTTTTTGAGAGTTCACACTGTTAGTGCTTTAGTTTTTTGTATTGTAAATGTATTGGTTGTGTGTTTTATGGGCATGTAGTGTCTTTGGTCTTCCGTTTTCCGGTGTTCCTAATTTTGCCTTGTCTCTGTATTTTGATTTATGTAATCTTGTGCTTTGTTTCTTTCGGTATTCTACTGCCGTTGTTTTGATCTAGTTTACATGCTTAATTTAGCAGTTGTGATACAATGTTGGGAAATAAGACCATTAAAGTCTATAAAAATTTGATTTTTGTATAATTTTTTCGCAATTTAGACTTTCTGACTTATGCATCGTACAAATTTGAGTATATATCTAATAATTGCAAAATTAATGTAATAATGACTAATTATATGTAAGCAACACATTGTTTGAAAAACATTTAATTTCAGACTATTTGGGTTTATAAATGCCAAATTTAGCACCCCTCCCCTTTAAAATTAAGGGAAAATTTAAAATATTCAGGTTCTAAATGATAAAAAGAAAATGTCTAATGCAAAGTCACGTATTTAAATTTGCTTTTACGACGTTTTTAATGCATCTTTTGGAAAGAAAGTGCATCTTTTGGAAAGAAAATGCATCTTTTGGAAAGAAAATAAAACATTAGTATGTTAAATGTAAAGATAGGCATCTTTTAGGGATTTTTTAGTTTAATTTTTGGGGGGAAGGGGTAAAATTTTCGGTATTTAGAGTCACAATGAACACTCATTGTTTTCTAAACAGTGTTATAAGATAACTTATGTATCGATTAGAACAATGGATTGGCATATCTGCAAATAAATCCTCCAGATTTGCCACATATAATGAATTAAAAGTGAATTTTGGACACATCTGAAATGCTGAAGATTCTCATTTTTCATCAAATTTGGACAAAATATTGATTTTAACACGTTTCAGCTGACATGTGGCTGTTAAATTACAAAATCATAATGTTATTCATGCAACATTGTCATAAAGAATACTCATTTGCGTGTTCTTGTTATTTTCACTCGAACAAAGACAAAACATTTGACAATTTTAGGGAAAATTTGTTGGGATAGGGTTAAGGTTTTCGGTATTCGGAGTCACTTTAAACAGTCCTTGTTTTTTTCTAAACAATGTTTTAAGACAACTAATGTATCGCTAAAAACAATTAATGTGCATATCTATATTTGCAGATATAGCCTCCTGATTTGACATACATCACGATTCACAGTCAACTTTGGACAAATCTAAAATGTTGAAAATTCCCATTTCTTATCAATTTTTGGGGAAAATATTGAGTTTATATCCAGAAATGGCTGTTCAACTACCAAATCATGATGTAATTCATGCAACATTGCCATAAACAACACACCTTTAGAATGTTCTGGTTATCTTTTTGCGATCATAGACAAAAAATTGACAATTTTTTTTTGAAAATTTATTGTGGGTAGGGGTAAGATTTTCGGTATTTTAGAGTAAATTTGTTGGGGTAGGGGTAAGTTTTATACATGTAGGAAGTTTAAATTCCTTCAAAATTGCTCCAGATTGTACTACATTTAAAGAAGATATTATATACTTTCATTTTAATTTAAATTACTCATAGATAAGATGAAACAAAAAAGGGACAAAACTGTGTAGAAAACGAAAATATTTAAAGATATGTTAAATTGTCAATTTAAAAAGTGATAGTTTGGTAATTCAAAACATTTTTACAATATGTTCACATGATAAATTTTTTAGAAAGGGCATTCACATTGCCGTGAATTCGGATCTGCAATTTCATTGGTCGAAAATAAAACACGTATTATCATACTACCTCCGTTATAGGAGCACCAAGGGACGTGTTTTTATTTCGACAAATGAAATTACAGATCCGAATACACTGCAATGTCTGTCATGTAAATAATATGGAGGGAGTTTTCGTCGAAGGCACATTGAGGGAAAACATTGACTTGTAGAACCTGATGGTAAACAATGGGGGTCAAGATGGGTAGAAATATTGAAAATATATTTAGTAAGCTTCAACCGCATGTCATTGTCTACATGCATACATGAAGGGAATATATGTTAAGACTGATTTGAAAAAGTGCATAATGCAATGTTGAGATTTTGAGATTCCTCCCTTTTGGTTTTTTCAGTGGGTTGGAGCTTTATTTTTTTTCGCAACAAAACCCTGTGATAGGACTAAACAAAATTACAAGAGCTATGAAATGAAAATCAAGCTGGGTTCTATAGACCATTGAACTAACACAATTTCGAGAAAAATCTTAAAATTTACGTCAACATTTTGAAGGGGAAGAGTTAAGGTTTTTCAATTTCAATAACTAATTGGGTATATAGAAATAGTACTTATGTGGGATATTTGTGCAGTTAATAACATACATGTATGCTATCATTTTATACCACTTTTTCATAACTGAGAGGTACCAATCAACAATTTTGAGACATTGAAAGATTACCAATTCCCCTAACATGGACAGAAACATCCCAACTTCCCTTGCATACATATTGTATTGTTCAAAATTGATTCGCTACGCGAGAGCTAGCACAATTTATACAGACTTTCTCATTTGACATAGTTTTCTTATTAATCAAGGCTTAAAAAATAGGTCCCATACGATCATTAAAAAGTTCTTGAATGGATATCAGTCACTTGTGGAAAACTTACTATCTACGACCTTTCAATAACAATTGATGTTGAGTTGCTACTGGACACTACCGCAATGAAAAGGAAGATTTGCAGTACCATAGAACTTGATTAACCAACATTTCTTTTGAAATGTCTGTACCAATTAAGTCAGGACCATTGCGGTCTACAATTTTCTGGTTCATTTCCACCTGCCTCTTCTTTTTGCCTCTTGGACTTTGGTTCTTAAAAAAATTCTGTTCGGTGATTTTGTTTTGCCCAACCTTATTCCTATGAGGTATAATTAACTGTGTTGTCATTCCTGATACATGTTTTGGTGGTCACATTAATTTTTTATATGACAGCTGCACAAGTTCCATACCTGCTATTGTTATACATTTGTTTACAGTAACTATGTAGTTTTATTGGATGCAAAAGATTAATGTATTATTTTGGCCACACTTTAATATATATTTGTAATGTCTGTTCCAAATCAACAGTTCCTGATCTGTTGGCCAATCCAGAATGTCACAAGTTCTTTTGGAATTTGACAGGTTAACGACGTTACACACTTTTAAAGTCAATTTTACATTTACGTGAAATAGGATATTTATATTATACGTATAGAACATGATATCTAAATACATTCTATAGTTGTGAAGTTCTTTTGTGCGAAAGCATGAATGATTATTATTTAAAATTAGTAACGACTTCTAAAAGCATGTTACGATGACCTATTAAGTATTAGCTTCTTTTCAATTCTTAGAAGGAACATTATTCCCAGACGCATCCGGGAGTAATTCATACGTACAGTAACAATGGTTGTGTTCCCCGACAATGCAAAATAAACTTGACATTATTTATATACTTTACCGGATTTGATTTCCTTTGATAAACTAACCGATATTATGACGGATGCCAAAAAACGGAGCCGGAATAAGTATTCTTCCAGAGCGCGTTCGTCTTCTGGTATTTTCGTTGTTGTTGACATGAATATTCCACCCTGCCTTTTATAGAAATTTACCGATTACATACTGAGGCTTTATTCCATGTATTGCAACTGGTAGATATCCTTGGTACTGAATTTGGTCTCCTTTTTAGATATGTTTATCGGAATTAATTATTCCTGCCTTTTTTTTGGATTATGGCTTTCCATATTGATATCTGTTAAAGCTGCTGATTAGAGGATACTTCTTGAAAAACGTGTACAGTATAATAAATTTACAAATTTTTATGCAACTTAGGTATATTTATATTTTGAAACTAATGGATTGATGCTTATAGACTGGAGGTTATCCGAGGATATTCCCTGGCCCAGTAGCAACACATGAAAATTTACCTTGCGATTCATATAAATTTAGCGCTTGCGCTAAATTTCTGATCCGTTAAAATTTCTGAGACTTCATTCCATGTATTGTAATCGTTGGATGTCCTTTGTGTTAGATTTGGCCTCGTATTTCGATAGTTTTGGACATGAGTATTTCTTTCTTACATGGATTATTATAGCTTTCCATATTGTTTGATTTTAATATTGCTAATGAAAGGTTACTCATTGAAACANGCACGATCACAAACAGATCCTAGAAGTTATACACCGTTTGTTAAAAAACAAAAAAAAAACAAAACAAAAGCAAAAAAAAGATAATAATCATAAAAAATAAAATTAAAACAAAAAGAAAAAAAAACAAAAATAACAAAAACTAAAACAGTTATACATGTTACGGATTTTTGTTATGATTTTCTGGAACATGAATTTTTGAACTTGAGGAATGGTGTTTTTATTTAGCTAGACCAAACATTAACGAATCCTATACGTTCGGTCACATGCATGTATGATTGTCTTTTAAGGTGTGACACCACCAAAACTGAAATCTTTCCGAGTTAAATGTTCAAAAGGTTCCAAAATTAATGGAGTATGGATATTTCTATGCTTTTGAGAAATAGTTCTACACATTCCATTACAATAAACTGCAAACAGTTTGAACACTGCACATCTTTGGTACCCAGAAGCATCTTTCTTTTATTGCTAGATACCTTAATACATGTGTTTTAGTAAAAACAAAGACATGACAATTTCTAGGGTTGAAAGTGATGTATTACTTAATACATTCTTATGGAGTTCATTTTCTTATTTGCCTCGAAAGTTGCCCACCAATTTGATGTGAAGCTTCACTATTTATCTAATTAAAAAAAAAGTTTCGATTTATTTGAAATAACAGTAAATGTACTATGATGCTCCGAAAATAGTCAGTTAAACAAAGACAAATAGAGAAAAAATCAATGGTCGTATGGTACCTTCGACTGAATTAAATGTGGTTTGCTTCCATTGATTTTTTTCACTTTTAATTTTTACCTTTTTGAGGCCATTTTGGGCTTGCTATGTGGTGTGGTGTGAGGTTTCTCACCGTGTTGAAGACCGCACGGTGACCCCTAAATGCTTTGTTTTGGGTCGCTTTAACCGGGAGATGAGATGTTGTCTCTTTGACATTTACCCTATTTCCTTTCTTTTTCATATATAAACTACAGTCAGAAAAATAAGATTTGTAACGACATTGGGTTTGATCGTTGCAGGTTCATAAGCTAGTGAGTTTGATTTGATCAATGCTTGCTTTTTTTAATGAGCTCCACTTGCATATAAGGCCCTTAAAAAACTATAATGGTTAGGTAGTGATAACATGTCTCTTTCCAATTTAACAAAATATGTTAATAATATAGATCGGGGTATAGGAATTGATCTATTTTTTCAAATTTCTATTTTTTCAGGTTTGTACGTCTGCACCGATTGGACGTACATTTATGTATGGCCTTATACATATTATTTTTTTTATGTAAGACCTAAAAACCTATATCCTCACTAATTTCCTTTCTACAAAAGCAGTCAAATTTCCTTGCAGTGGTTCTTAAACATCAAGGGGACATATCTTTTTTACGTATTTTCATCTTAATATGCCTGACGTTTTTCTCACTTAGTAACCAATAGTAGTAACCAATTGCTAATTTTTATTCCAGTAGCTCAGTTGATATTTTTTAATAATGTCGATTGTTTCTGTCTTGCTTCTGTCTTTTAAACATAGTATGTATGTGATACTTTGAAAACCTTTTGTATTGGGACTTTCAAAACGACGCCAAAAACACTCTCTTTCACTCTTTCACTTTTACTGTAAGTTAAGATTTCAAATCGTTTAGGAAGCAGGATTTCAATTCTGTTCTATTGTTCTTAACGTCTAGGGGTTAAGGGTCTACCTTGGGGCTTACAGAATTATCAACTAAATCATCTTATCATCCACAATAAGATTATATTTAGTTAAGTGTTGGGGATCTCAAACTGATTTTTAGAGTATTTACAACTCCTTAAATGGCATAAAGGTTACAAATGGGGCCTTTTGAATGTATTAATTAATTAATCTTATCATCATTAATTAGATAACGCCTAACTTCCGATTGATTTCATTTGTTCTCAAGTGGGTTGCTTATATTAAGATCAAATTCATCAAATTATGAATATTAAAAAATATATGGTTTAGTGCTGGTGATCTCAAACATTTTTAAGATATTTTAAAATGTGTAAGATAGTGGGATGAGGAACGTCCCTGGTGATTCTGCTATGTATCAAGCAATTCACAAAGCACTCGTCTTCAGTGATATGATAACAAAAATACCGAGGTTACTGCTAATTTATTTCCTGCATATGTGCATTTCGACAATTTATGTCTCATCAGTGCAGATAAAACCAAAACATTTAGAAGTTCATTAACTGATAACGCGTAAAAGCTCATAGGGAACAAATAACCAAAAAGATCTAAATAGAAAAACCAAAATTCAGCTAAGGACAGAGCTATGCATTAGGGAGATACTGACGTCTGGGTTGGTGAATACCCTCGGGGACAAACAGTCCACCAGCAGAGGCATCGGCCCAGTAGTAATAAATAACAAAAAATACCAATGTTACCGTTAATTTATTTTCCGCATATGTTTTGCAGCGTGGATCTCAAACGTTTTCATGAAGTTTAAGAATTCTTAAAATGGTTGGGTTGGGGATCACTTCTGGTTGTCTTCAATTCATCTAATGGGGGTCATAAGATTATATGGTTTAGAGGTGACAATATCAATAGTTTTCAGAATAATTAATTAATTCTTATAATCAAAGGAATGGGGACTATCTCTGGAGCCAGTGTTATGTATGAACGAATTCATCTTATCATAAGCAATAAAATGATATAGCGTTAGGGGGTCTTAACTGTTTTCAAGATATTTCATAATTATTTAAAATGTTGGGATGTAGGGGATGTGAAAACGCCCTTGGGAGTTCTTGCTTGCAACATCTAATTCATTTAATTGTGAGTAATAAGAAACCATATAGTTAAGGGGTGTGTATATCGATCGGCTTTAATATGATCACTAAATTCTTAAAATTCTAGTGGTTATGGACTCTTGTGGATTATAGTATGCATCAATCATTTTTTGTCATCGTTAATGAAAATATGTATGACCGAGAGTTGCTGATGATAAAAAGTGAAAAGAATAGAAAGGTTTGTACAATACCAAATCAAGTTCAATGAAATATCAATTATTGAAACTTGACAATTTAGGCAAAGGTCACATTGACCTCACTCGTTTAAGAAACACGTCATCACGACTCAATATATATGACTAAAATGAACGCACAAGGCCTTAAGACTACAAAATTCTGTCCAGGACAAGAATTCATGCGATGCTTGCAGTTATGTAAGTATTTCAGGTACCTCTTCTCAACTATCCAATTCATATCCATACCAAACATTAAGACAATGGGTCCGAAGACAAAAAAGCATTCCCTGTTTCCAGGTTGTATGAGAAAAAGAAGAATTGCGAATAACAAGTTTGGATCGTATTGCGAGGCAATACATAAGTCCCCTCCTGGTGGAACAATTCTTTGTTTCTCAAGCAAAAATAGTAAAGGAAAAGTTTTCGAAATCAAAGATCCATAACTCCAGCAAAAAATCAATGGACTGGAACAACACTCAAACTTGATCTGTAACTCATAGCAGCAGACTCACATAACAGATACAGCTTAATATCTGGAACAGTTAAGACAAAAAGTCCGAAAACCTAAATTTTACCCAAAGTTTCTAAGTCCAAGGCCCCTAACTCCGTCAAAAATCAATGGACCAAAACCAATCTCAAACCTGATCTGTAACTCATAGTTGTAGACTCACATAGTAAATATTAGTTTAATATCTGGAATGGTTTGGAAAAAAAGTCCGATAAACCTAGATTTTACCAAAATTTTCTAAGTCCAAGGTCCATAACTCTGTCAAAAATCAATGGACCGAAACCAAACTCGAACTTAATCTGTAGCTAATGGTGGTAGACTTACATACCAAATATAAATTAAATATCTTTTACAGTATTGGAAAAAAAACCGGAAAACTGAGTCTGACGGACTGACAGACTGACGGAGTGCAAACCGCAAGTCCCCTACGGCGAAGCCGGTAGGGGACTAATTAAATATGTCTCTCTTGGATGAACAGGAGACCTTATACATAATAACAACCTGTATTGGAAAAAAACTGTGGGCTAAATGTGTAATTTCTTTATTTGCAATTCTGTTTTGAAGGATGTACTATAAGACTGAGTTATCAGAAGCCTTTGATACTCTTGGACATAAACAAAATAGACAAATATAACAACAATAAAAACGCTGTTCTTTTGCTTGGTTCTATTACTGTATAGCGCCTTATTTTGACGGATGGAAAATTTGGCGTTTTTAAAGAGAAAATGTATACGAAAAATTTTGACGGTTTTATTTTCGCGATACGTAAAATACATAATAAAATATTGCCCTTGTTACTAAAGTGTTGATCAAAATGAAGTATTAAGGAAAGGATTGATAATTAGCCTTTGATTTTAAATATTTGTATTGCCATTAATCAAGTATTTAGTGAATTACATGTCGATTATATTAGTACCTGCATTTTCAGGTATTTTAAATATTGGCACCAACACAGCTAGGTCTGAATACAAACTTTAGACATGCATAATACATAGAGATATCCAAGCCGTTATGATAAATATTAATTAATTTCAAAGCTAATGATTAAAAAAATAATGTTATAAATTTCATATCATTGTTTAAATGTAGAATAAAATTATGCGGAATTTTTTTTTTTGGTGATTTAAGCCGGACCGCTAAAATACGCCTAAATAAGCACCCGAAAAAAATCCGCTATACGGTAGAGACTTTGTCTCATGTGCACTTACTCCATATCATTCATTCTTTATTTAAAACTGTAGTTCTTCTCTCCTGCAGTGTGGTGTGTGTAAAAAAAATCCGCTTGCTAGAGATGCATGGTCTCTTTATATTTCAGTTATTGTGAGAAAATTTCTAAGATGGATATATTACCATACTTTTAAAATTTGGCAGTAATTATTTGTAATTTCCAAATGTTATTCTCAGCAACTGTTTAAAGTACCATCATCTAAGTCTATACCATGTTTTCTTTCAATCGACTTGATGAGTGCCCTGTGTTTATCTACATGTCTTAAGACACTACTGGTTTTGTGTGACAACGGATGTTAGTCTTTGTAACAGCACTTTGAAAGTTTGATTTATATTTGTTGACAATCCCGCATCCATGACCAGTAAAGACATGGATGTAGCGTTGTTCGACATTTAACAAATAACTCCGCTCTAACCGGTGCTAGGGGCCGTCTTGAATTTACTATGGGGTATGAACAAAGCATTGTTGAAGGCCTCATGGTGACTTCAAGATGAAGAAAAGCAATAAAAGAGTTGTTCCTTTGCTTGGTTCTACCATGTATTTGTATAGACTCCTGAGCAGTCATTGTTTATTGTACAAATTATCAACTTCGAATATTATTTCTATTTTTTATGGCATACAAACTAAAGGCAAATGAGAACAAATCTAGAAAGAGCTTTTTTCTGCCAAAAACTTAGCGTCAAATATATATATATATATATATATATATATATATATATATATATATATATCATCTTTTTTATATGGATTCTGAAATTCTTTTACTTATGTTGTTCTATTAGCAAAGCTTTTCAAAACAATCCTTCTGATTATAATCTTTCTAGAAATTTGAAACAACTTTATGTTTTATCTACCCTGATTTCTCAACATAATATATCGGGTTCAAAATATTTTGTAGTTGATATTTGTATAAGAAAGATTCTGGGAATTCTCCCTTATTGTTTCTTGGTAAATCTATTTTAAGAATGTCCTGTTTGTAGTGATTCTTGCTAATTTATTTGATATTTCCCCAGTTAATGGTATTTAAAGCAGAGTGCACACATAGAAAGACAAACAGCAGCATTTAATACTGCAGGTAAGTTCAAATCTTTTGTCACAAAATTGTTGTTAATTATCATGTTCTTTCCCATATCATAACATGAAAAGTTTTGATATAAATATTAGTCTTCACTCTTTTCCCAATAAAAATAATTTAATTTTTATACAAATACAACATAAATATTTTTATACTTTAGTTGTGAGAAATTATATCTATGAAAACTATTGTTGTATACATAATGAACTTAATTTGTTACTTTTCAAGGGGAGCATTACAAATTACATTATGTACAATTGAAAAAGACCAACACTTAATAGTTTTAATTCACGCAATAAATTCAAAGATTTCGAAAAAAAAATATTTAAGCTTTTTTTCTAATACATTTCGTTTTAGCCAATCATACATGATTTTCTTAAAGGTGTTGTCTTGTAGTTTTACATATTGTGTTTTGGAACTGAAACTTGCAAAAATAAACATTTAAACCAACTTGTCAGATTTTAAGAAAAAAAAATACTAGTCAGACAACAAGCTTTTGAAAAATACCATTCCCCCCCAGTTATGCTTTCTTAGCATCTAGTCTTATTTAAACATATAAAAGTAGCAATACAGCAATATCAATCCATGAATTTAATTTACATATCAATACATTTGATGATCCCAACTTACATAATAAATAAAAACACTAACAAATGATTGCTTCATTTTTTGGGGTGGGGATAGATGGGGGTGGGTGGGGCAAATTTAAGTTAGGAGACAACGGCAGTAAAATACCGAAAGAACAATGGAAGTGATGATCACAAAAATCGAAGTCCAAAGACAACGAAAAAACGAAAACAGAGAAAAACAAAGACAAAACAAGGACGTGAGACAGCCACAATGCACGGTAATAAAAAGACGACATTAAGAACTAAGGCACTTATAGTGTGAACTGCCATGGAAACCGGGAGTGACATCAGGTGCTCCGGAAGGGTAAGCATGCCCTTCTCACTAGTTTCCACTGTCACACTATCAGTGAGTCAATCCTGGATTGAGTTAAAGCCTGTTATTTCAAATCCGAGGTGACGTGAGATCTAGCTAAAAATGTCCGTTTTCATTTGGGATACAGACACGTCATATCTGTCAATGATGTCATTGTGATGGCCATAGAATTTCTGTAGGGATGAAAGTAACATAGGCTGAACGAAGCTGCTTTTGGGACAGTTTTTTGCTCTAAAAATCACTGTATAAACTACATACTTGACAGTAACGAATCAACGGAAAAATGTACACTCCATAGGCTGGAGAAAAAGGGGGTCTACTTATTCCTTTCTAAATAAATGGACTGAAATTAAATGTTCGTGGTGATTGCAAAATATTTTATTCAATTACATCCCATTACACTTGTAAAGGTCATATTTCAAAATGGTTTGCATGCAACCCAAAACTTTCCATCTTAACTGCATATTGAATGTAGAATTTAATTAATGACTGTGTATGGTGCGTTCTTTTGGTGAAATGAAGTTTAAATGTACCATGACTGAAAATTTGTGTATACTAATAAAAATGTTGCATTGATTGCACGCAAAAATGATGGAACAATATCTATCGATTCATTTCTTTTAAATACGCTCAGGGATATATCATCATTTGTATTTTATGTCACCGATTTTCTGAATTTTCTGATTGAAAGCCAAAATCTAAAAGTTGCAGGTGAAAACAAAATAATTGCATTTGTGCTCAATGAAAATGGAAAAAAAAAATGTATGCAACTACACTTAAAAGTGAGAAGTGCAAATGTCCTTTAAAACTAATTAATAACTGTTTGATCTTTTTAGATGTTTAATAACAAAATCGAGTTTCGTTTGTCAATACCAAATTTCAATCAGAGCAACACAAACGATTTTGCTGATTTCATATATATCTATATATATATATATATATATATATTTATTTATCTATTTATCAATCTTAATTCTTATGCTTGTCTTGTACGTGGTTTAAATTGTATTTGATCCTGATATAGTGACACGGGGTCTGTTCTCCCATTTTCAACATTCCTGTTCATTTTTCTTACTTCAGTCTTGTTGTGTTTTACCATTTCCATGTTCTTTTAATCATTTTTACAATTTCCGAGGAATTTTAGACCCCTTTGTCCCATTTTCCGAAACAGTGTCACCCCTCTTACGTCTACTGTATAACTACTTCATCAGCCTTATTTTAGAGACACACTGTCTGTTAATTGTGCATACTTGTAATGGTTGAAAAATAAGCTTGTTCGGGTGCTCCGGAAGGCTAAGTGTGATCTGCTTGATTTAAAATATCATGGATGGTGGATTTTCCTTGATATATATATAAAATTTATATAACAAAATAGCCAAAAAATATTTACAGTTTAAGTTGTTTCAGGATGGACAAGAATAAGCTTCGACTTGAGATCGCTGCACTGAAAGGCGTTATCGAAAGATCAGTTGCAAAAACATCTCCACTGTACGAACTCCTATCACAAGATAAAGAAAATGTTTTGAAGGTCATCGATGATATTTTTGGTAAATAACTCATTATAATGATTACAACAAAACAATTAATTCTGAGATGGCCATTTTTACAATTACATTCACTTCAGTGTAGATCAATTCAAAACATTTAAAAGACAACAAACTGAAATATTTATAAGAGCTGATAGTCAACAAACAACCAACAAAATCTAAATATAAGTTAGATTAGCTGATAATACACCTTCCCAAGTCCGTGACCCTCCTCTAAAACCCTTTACAGATTTGGCATATATTTTTTGGACTGCTTCTTTGCACCAGAAGCAAATTGATTAGCAAATAAAATCCATTAAATTGGTGAAGGTGGATTTTCCTTGATTCGTCTAGTTGTATTTGATCAAGAGAGGTAGTCCAGCCCAGGAAATATAAGCTAGATCTGTAAATTGTTCCTGGGAAACGACATTGTCCTCAAACACTCGACTTGGGAAGATGCTGAGAATATAGATATACACGAGGAATATACTCATTAGCTAAAAGTTAGATATTCCAAATTTCAAAGTTTCGAACAAGCACCGAGGTATTGACATCTGGATTGTTGAATAAGCTCGGAGAAATACAGTCCACAAGCAGAATAACATAATATTAAAGTTACTGCATATTTAATTTCTCAAAGTACACATAATGTGTTGTTGAAAAAACCTGTTTATAATTTGAAAAAAAAGCTTCTCGAGTTAAGATAGTTAAAGACAAACAATTCCAAAATAAATGCGCACTCTGACGTTATTTAAATCTTTCTTTCTTGTATATTCTTAAAAATATATTCAAAATGAATAGCCTAAGGGCACTTTGGAACTGTTCCTTGCATGCTACGTATATCGTGCATGAATAAGACTACTGCTGTTATGAATTGCTGTTTTATTTATTTTAAAACACATAAAGCTTTATTTTGGAGGGATGTATTTTCTTTGGACTGAATTTGTGGCTGTGTCCCCAAACATTCAGCATAATTGTCGAGACGAAAAAATGACAGAATAAATAAATTCCGGAATTCCAAGAAGCTTGAGTTCTTTGGATTGCTATTTCGACAAATTATCTCTTTTTCCGGTGTAGATAGAAATCAATTTTAGAAAGGCCGAAATTTAAAATTTAAAATTATTTCAATGAGATGGAAGGGAAAGATTAGCATAATGGCCCAAGCAAGGGCAATATTCAAGATATATGAAACAATAATTTGGAAAAAATAATTTGAGGTTCCTAAATCAACAATAAAGTAAATTAATGATGGTCACTCGTCAGGTTTTTGAAACTGTCTCTGACTTTCGGAATTCTCTTATTTTATCCATCATGATGCTTTAAAAAAATTTGCACACTGACCCCCACTTTTCTCTTCAAAATATGATTGAGTACATCATAAATAGACTTCTGACAAAATTTGACGAAATTCTTGATATTTCTTCATTGCATTTCAAAGGTTTATTGACTGAATGCAAAGTGAATGAAAAGTCTAGAGAAATTCGGTTTCCCGCCAAAATTTCAGGCGTTTCAATATCAAAAATGGCCACACTGACCTATCAATATTTTTTTCTTAAAATGATGTATTATGCATAGTCTAATAAATAAAAATGTTAATTTTAAATCCTTGATATAACAAACTTGAGGAGTGACCATCCTTAAAAACGACTCGTCGTTTAAAAAAAATAATCATAAGACAATAACAACATCGGAAACACCAAGATATGGCCATAACATAGAGCGAGAAAAAAATTGAGACACACATCAAGATGAACAACACGGAACCAATTTAAAAACCCTGGGTGAGATAAGGTGCACCGGTAGGGTAAGTATCTCTTGCTTCTTTTTAAGACGCCTGCAGTGTCGAACATGTCAATTGCGGAAGTAAAATCAAATCCAGTGGAATCAGCCAAGGACACAGCTTTGCTCGAGAGACATGCTAAGTTATATTTAAGGCAGTTCGAGACTTTAGATCTGTATTTTTTTAAATGAACGATTTTCTGGGTAGCACCGAATGGCTGGTTGACTGGGCAGGGGTTATCCCCAGGGACTTGTAACCACAACATTTCAAGCAGTGATAGCCAAAAGATTGCTCTTCATTTCTAGATTTGATTTATCATTCACAACAATAGCATACCTTTTCCCGATCAAAATACATTAATATTGCAGAGGTGAAATTCAGAAATAAATAAAAGACTAAATATACGAAAATGAATCTCTGCTTATTTCACAGTTTTTTTTTATATTTCAGATATCAACACATGGAAATTGGCAGTAAAACATGTTGTTGAAGCAATAGAAAAGAATACAATGGATGACAAATCTACAAAGCTGATTCATGACTTTCTGGCTGCAAATCCTTCAAAAATGTTAGAAGGACTAGTCCAGTTGATGGGTAAATTCCAATACTTTACAATTCAGAGAAATATAACAGCGAGTAGTGTAATTATAAATAAACAGTGAAAGAATATGGAGTTTATGTACACTAGTCAAAGTCTCTGCAAATACATGGTAGAATCAAGCAAAGGAACAACGCTTTTATTGTTGTTCTTCATCTGGAAGTCACCATGAGGCCTTCAGCAAAGAGGTTTGCTCATACATCATAGTAAGTTCAAGACGACCCGTGCACCGGGTTGAACGAAATTATTTGCTAATTGTCGAACAACGCTACATCCATGTCTTTTCTTGTCATGGATGAGGGATCGTCAACAAACATAAATTAAACTGGAAATGCGCTCTTACAATCACTGTCATCCGTTGCCTGAAAAAAGCACCGTCTTCAGTCAGTGGACGATTACAACACAGAGACAAACACAGATCACTCATCAAGTTGATTAAGACATACTTGGCATTATCAAATAGTGAGATTTTGGAACTATAAGCAGGTGGTCAGAATAACATTTGGAAATTACAAAAGTAATAAATGCCAAACTTTGAAGTATGATAGTTATCCATATGAGAAATTTTCTCACGAACAAGTACACCATAACTGAAATATATAGAGAGCATACATCTCTCGCACGGGGAATCTTTTTACGGACACCACACTGCAGGAGAGACAAACTCTGGTCTTAAATAAACAATGAAAGAATATGGAGTAAATGTACATGAGACAAATTCTCTACAAATACATGGTATTTGTAAAGGGACAACGCTCTTATTCTTGTTCTTCGTCTGGAAGTCAGCATGCGGTCTTTAAGAATGAGCTGTGCTTATATCTCATAGTAAGTTTGAGACGGCCCTTCGCAGCGGTTTGAACGGAATCCTTTGCTAAATGTCGAACAACGCTACGTCCATGTCTTCTCATGTCTTGGATGCGGGAACGTCAACAGACATTGTTTTGTTTCCATTGATTTATTCACTTTTTGCTTTTTGGGGCCATTTAGGGCTTGCTATATGGTATGAGGTTCCTTGATGTGTTGAAGACCGTACGGTGACCCCTAGATACTTTGTTTTAGGTAGTTTTACCCTGGAGATGGGACATTTACCCCGATTCCTGTCTTTTTCATATTAATTAAAATGGAAAAAATTAAAACCTTGAAAATAAAAATGTCTTTATGAGACTTAATATTGTTTGTGTTTTAAATTTTTTTATTTGTTTGAGATAATTCTTATTTTGTCGTAATAATAAAAGCGTCTGTTTCTAAGTTATTTGACAAGTGTGTTCAATCTGAAACATCAACAATATTGCCCATTAGCTTATAATAATAACTATAAAATACTGAACACGATTTAAATAGTTCAACCGGTAAAAATGAATATGAATAAGTAATGAAGGGAAATGGAGTAAGAGATGAGACAAAATCTCCACAAATATGCGGGAAAACAAGTAATAGAACAACGCTTTTATTGTTGTTCTTCATCTTGAAGTCACCATGAAGCCTTCAACAATGAGGTATGCTCATACCTCATAGTAAGTTCAAGACGACCCCTAGCAACGGTTTAAGCGGAATTCATTACTGGATGTTTCATTCATTCTGAAAAAAGATATGTTCACAAACATTTCTTTACAGAAAAATGTTGTTTGAATAGCGGAAAATAATAATATTATTTTCGAACATGCGGCTTACAAGGACTTGTTCAGCACTCGGCTGTGTTATCTATATAGTCCATGGGCTGGAATAACCCCCGTGCTCTCCCCACTTCCGAACTCCACCCATTTTTTTTAAGTCCGCATACATCCTATCATCAATATAAAACATATTAACACGAACATAACCTGCACGCAATGGTGGAATTGGGCCCATTTTTAGACCCACCTACCGAAATTTTGGAGACTTTCGTTTTTTGTCTGTTGCTTCAAAATGTTGACCAAATGCTTCCCAGATATAAAACCGAGGTATCAAATAAAAGCTTATTGCACAAGCTTTACAAAGAACTCAATACGTTCTATGGCGCAATTAAACGTACCCCTACCCGAATGAAATATTGACAAAAAATATGATGTTTTTATTGAAATTGCGTAAGTTTGATGGTCTAGAGAACCCGAAGTGCGTCTCAATTCCCAATTATGAAAATTGTTTTTAGTTTTTTATTTTTTTTTCTTCAATATAAAGCATGTTAAGACAATTTTTGCATATTTTAAATGACCAAAATTTTATTTTGAAAAAGGCCAAATATATGGATCTTTGAATATTTTCGTTTTTGAATAAGTTTTGTCTTTCTTTTGCCTCATATTATTTCTTAGTAATCGAATATCATTTAGAATAGGTATCAAATGAAAGCTTATTATATTTGCTTTACAACTAATACAAATAATGGCGGTATTTTAGGTAATATATACATCAGACATAAATAAAACTTACCCCTACCCCAACAAATTTACTCTAAAATTTTTGACAATTTTCGCATAAATATAACCAGAAGACGCAAAATGTGTGTTGTATAATACAATGTTGCATAAAGTATATTATAATTTTGTATTTTAACAGCCATTTATTGACTAAAACTTAATATTTTGCCCGAAATTGGAGAAAAATGAGAATTTTTGGTCTAACATTTGACAGAGAGGCAAGACGCTTCATCCGAAGATAACTATGTTTCAGAAAAAATCAGCACGGCTTCCGTAAAAATAGAAGAAAAAGTATTAAAAGCCAAGCAGTGCGTTTTACTAGCGAAAGAGATAAAATCTATACCGAATACCGACTGTAATCACACCGGATAGAGAATTATTTAAACAGCGTCCGAGAAACGGCATATATATATATTATGTACGATATCAAATAGATTTGTCTCTCTACAGACCAAATTTCCAACTCTGATAATGAGACGAGAATATTTTGCCCGAAATACGAGAAAAATGAGAATTTTTAACATTCCAGAATTGTCTAAAGTCCACTGTTAAATCGTTATATATGCCAAATCTTGAGGATATATCTGCACTTATGCCAATTAATTGTACCAAGCGACACTTTTGCTGTCTTGAAACATTGTTAAGAAAAACAAGGACTGTGACTCTAAATACCGAAAATCTTACCCCTACCCAAACAAATTTTCCCTGGAATTGTCATTTTTGTCTTTGTTCGCATAAAAATTACCAGAACACACCTACGTGTGTTGTATATAACAATCATGCATCAATAACATCATGATTTGGTATTTTAACAGCCATAGGTGGACTAAGACTCAATATTTCTCCTAAATTTGATGAAAAATGGGAATTTTCAACATTTCAGATTTGTCCGTAGTTCATCGCTAAATCGCAATATATGTCAAATGTATAGAATATATTTGCAGATATGCAAATTACTTGTTCTGAGCGATACATCAATTGTCTTAAAACATTGTTAAGAAAAACAAGGAGCATTCTATGTGACTTTAAATACCGAAAATCTTACCCCTACCCCAACAAATTTTCCCTGGAATTGTCAACTTTTGGGGTATGTTCGCATTGATATAACCAGAACACGCAACATGTGTGTTGTATATGACAATGTTGCATAAATTACATCATAATTGGTATTTTAACAGCCACTGGTCGACTAAAACTCAATATTTCTCCCCAAATTGATGAAAAATGGGAATTTTTAACATTTCAGATTTGTCAATAGTTCACTGTTGAATCGCAATATATATCAAAATTTTAGAATAAATCTGCAGATATGCCAATTTATTGTTCTAAGCGATACATAAGTTGTCTAAAAACATTGTTTGAAAAACAAAGGAGTATTATATGTGACTTTAAATACCGAAAATCATACCTCTACCCCAACAAATTTCCCCTGAGATTGTCAAGTTTTGGTGTATGTTCGCATTGAAATAACCAGAACACGCAACATGTGTGTTGTATATGACAATGTTGCATAAATTACATCATTATTTGGTATTTTAACAGCCATTGGTCGACTAAAACTCTCTATTTCTCCCCAAATTGATGAAAAATGAAAATTATCAACATTTCATTTTGTCAATAGTTCACTGTTGAATCGCAATATATATCAAAATAATAGAATATATCTGCAGATATACCAATTAATTATTCTAAGCGATACATTAGTTGTCTTTCATTATTGTTTAGAAAAACAAGGAGTGTTAAATGTGACTCTAAATACCAAAAATCTTACCCCAACCCGAACACATTTTCCCCAAAATTGCCAATTTTTTGTCTATGTTGGAATAAAAATAACCACCAAACGCAAATTTTGCGTTGCATATAACAAAGTTGCATGTATTCTATCATGATTTGGTATTTTAATCCCACTTGTCAGCTTAAACTCAATATTTTGTCCAAAATTGATGAA